>JACEGR010001517.1:0-164307 GCA_014170235.1 Listronotus bonariensis
GGCGCGCGCACACACCGCGCAGTGCGTCGATATGTGGACAAAAATGCCTCCTCCTGCGGAGTCGAGCTCTTTCGCCAAAATATAAATATGAACTCTAGTAGTTTTTAGGCAATAGGCTTTCAAGCAAAATTATCGATAATTTTGATGGACTTGTGTAATTACCCCCAATAATAGGCTAAATAGCTTTTTATTTTATTTTTTTAATTTCCAATAAATAACGTGGCACATAAAGTATTTTACTTTGAAAAGATCAATTTATAAAATTAAATATACTAATTCATTATACAGTGCCTTTCTCCTCCAAACCATTAATTTCTTAAACGAATCGATTTGAAAAATTTAAACTTTTGAAAATGATATTAATGCATTAAATTTCATATTCAAGAGTAAAAATTACAGATGAAAAGTTGAAGATGGCTGCTGGGTGCTATTTTTAGAATACAACATTAAAGGGAAAGGGTGGTCTTATGGCACATCGTGTTAAAGCTCTCAACAAGTACTTTATAATCGTAGAAAAATAAAGTCAACACCTTTACCTACTACAAAATGACGATGCTTCAAAACTTAGGTAAATACCTGATGTAAATAGCCATATTTCCAAAATTAATAAAGTTTGATACACCTAATGTGGATTTCTGGTTCTGGTCAATAGTGATAGGGTAGGAAAAAAGTATATATTATTTAAATGAAGCACCTTGTATGGTATACCACTAATAAAAGGATCTTTTAAGGAGCTTTAAGAATATACCATATTAAGTATATGTAACTTTATTAGTTTTGGAAATATGGTCATCGAAATCAGTTATTTACTTAATTTTTAATTTGGTACCATTTTGTAATAGGTGAAAGTATTAACTTTATAACCTCGGATTGTACTGGTACTAGTCAGTAGCTTTAAAATTATATATCACAAAATCCCCCTTTTTATTTAACTTATATTTTTAAGATTGCGCTTAGCCGCCATCTTAATTTTTTTAAATATTCGGTTAAAAAAATAAAAAAATATTAAGTGCAACATTTAAACTACAAATGTTTATCATATCAAATAACAATAATTAATATTGTTATGATATTATATAAATATATTTAATAGGATGGTAAAAAAAGTTTTTGGTTGGTTGTTACTTACAATCTAAAAAAAATCAGTAAAATTTATGAAATTAATTTTCATCAACAACTATAATTTAAAAAAGAGTGAAAATAGGTGTAAAACTATAAAATTTTCTAAACTTAGTGAGTCTTTATAGAGACCCTATTCTGTCGGAAGTGCAATTTATTTAATGAATTGTAATATAACAATTATTTTGAAATAATTTGTACTATTAAAACTATTTTGTTTTATTTAATCAATGATTTATTTTTAAAGTATACAAGGGTATTTTTAAATAAAAAGCTTTGTTTTTTATATATCTATAACATAATGACATGTAAAAAACTTTAGGGTGTTAAAAACCGCTTTTTATTGAAGCACATAATAACTATTAATATTTGTCTGATTCGTTACGTAACAATTACCAAAATTGTTGTTTTAATGCATAACATATTTTATTATTAAAATTATCTTTTGTTCGATTTTAAAACAATAAAAAGGATTGTATTTATATAGTAAGAAACGGTTTATTTATTGATTTATAAAATAATTTCACATTTTTTTAACCCTAAAAGACGGTTATTAATTAGCGGTTATACTTACCAAAGTAAAATCTTATTTGTAGCCCACACTGGATAACGATTTTGAATGGATACACATATTTATAATTGCATAACAACTATGAAAATAATAAGCAAATATTTTGAGACATAAACCAAAAACGTTAATTTTTTGCCATTTTATACAGCGATATCTTCCTAACTTTGACCCCTATGTTTATAAAGCAAACTATCCTTTATATTGAACAAGGATTTACCACCTAAAATTTCTCGTATTTGCTTAGAAACACCCTGTATACTTCGCCTCCATTATTGTTTTAGTATCTATTTTGTTTTCTAACGTAATACAATAAAATATAATAACTATTTAATTAACAACTCCCAGATTGCTGACTTTCTAAGGGTGACAAGTGGTCAAACATACGTATAGTTTTTCTAGTCTAACTGACTCCATTCATCTATATTGCCTTGTTCAGAGTAGCGAGTAATTAAGTATTCTCGTGCGTGTAGAAGATAAAAAATTTAGTAAAGTTGTTTAGTGTAATAGCTGTCCACATGCACGGGAATACTTAATTACTCGCTACTCGACTAAATTACTAGTCCTGTCTGAACAAGTATAATAGGATAGATTTATTTACTAAATTACTTTATTTTTTTAGCCACCAATAAGTTATTTTGATATCTATCAGTATAATTGCTGAAAATTGCACTGTAAATTTTAACGTAATATTAATATATTTAAATTTAAATTTAAAAAATAAACCGTAAAATACATCGTTCTCATATGGTTTTCAATGTGAGAAAACCCAAGAATTTCATAATTTACAAACATTTGATTCACAGCATTTTTAAAGTTTTTGTAAAAGATTTTTTCCATCAGAAAAATAATTACCATTAAAAAAATAAATAAATTAAAATATGATTTTATAAGTATAACAGTTTTATTGCTCTTGATATCGTAACGTTTTATCTAATGTTTTTAAAAGTACTAAACAAAAACTCAAGTGTATACTAAAAAACAAGTACCACTTGACCCTTTTTCCGATTTAGGATTTTAGGGGTTGCTATCACCACTGCTTGAGAGTTGATACAATTGGATTAAAAACAATCGTACAAAGTGTTCCTCTAAATAAAAAACAAGGTTTACGTGTTTTTGCATTTTTCAGATTTTTTAAAGGGGCTGACATAATAAGGGTGGTACCTCTTTAAATTGTCACTATACAAAAAGTCTACATATATTTAAAAATAAATAATCCGTTGTATATTATTTACGAAAAATAAATTTTCATTTCAAAAACTTAACTTACCATACAGCAGCCAAATGGAATAAGTTCCATAATAAATAAATGGAAGCATTTTTGAAAACACGACCAGATACGTTGATTAAAGTTTTTAATTTTTAATAATGAATTATGCATTTTTAATTTAATCGCGGGTGCTACATCAAATTATCGTGGGTACAAACAGTCTAATTTAAGTGAAAATATACATTAATTTTATTTATATAGAAATAAAATGAGAGATCAAATTGTATTTGTTACTCACTAGTATACTTTTGTTGTCGCTATTTTTTTTTCACATATGTCGATATTCGTCGAAAAGTCAAATCTTAGCAACACCTGTTTTGCGTCAGTGTTTCAGGTATGATTTTACAGTTTGTATAATTTTTTTAATTTTCATGTTTTTAAATGTGTTAAAAAGTAAATATAGAATAAAATCAAATAGAAATAAATTAAATATTATTTCGGCTTTTTTCTTTACACTTACAACAAAGAAAAAAACTATTAGCGTGATTTAAAAATTAATGTCGAAAATCGTCTATAGCGGAATTGCCCTATATTTTTTTTTGTTGAAAAAATTAGCGCAACCTAAAATAACAATTGGCATGTCTTGGCCTTTTTTTTAATGCCTCAATAAATTTATGTATTATGAAATTTATTCCATTTTGCCGATGCACACTGTATATTCAGCCAAGCAGAAAATATTGTTAAAGTTCAAAATCGTTTTTCCATAAATTTACATAAGCCTTATTGCCCTTTAATTAAACTAAAACACTTTCATTTATTTATTATTAAAAAAATAAAATTTACGAATTGCCAATCAGTAGCTTAGAACTTAATAATTAAATAAATATTGTTAAATTCTAAATAAATGAAAGTTGTTTAAGAATAATGTTTATTATATATAAATGTGAAGAACCTGGCAATTATATTGTTGTTTCTGTATGTGTAAACCAAATCCTATAATAATAGCATGATATTCTAAAAACAATGATATTATTTAAAGTGTGTAAGAAAATACCTATAAAAGAAATGTGTTTTAATTTGCTATGTTATCCACGCAGTTATTACAGTTCATGTACATCAAATGCAAATAATAATTACAATAATAATATGTTTTGTTAGTGGCTAACATCGCAAATAATAAAATGGATTTAAAGGTTAATAGGTTTTTTGTAATAAAGTTTAATTAAAAAGAATATTTGAATTTAATTTATTACATAAAATCGATTAATAAAAAGTTAAAATTCGATGAAGCTGATAACAGCGGTCAATAAAATAAATAGTTGTTTGCACTGAGAAAACCGTTTAATGACCATAATTAAAATTTTAATAATCCCTATTAAATTTTCTTAGTTAAATAGGGGATAACTAAAGTCATTTAGTATGGTAATTAAAGTCAATTTATAGCTTTTGTTTAATTATAATATTTAAAGAAGTTTAATTAAATATAATTAAATTATGTTTAATAGTTTTAATTAAAGTACATTAATAAAGAACAACTAAACCCGTTTAATAAACATTATTAAATTCCGAATTAATTATATATAGATTTTAATTAAAGAGTAGAGTTGCGGTAATTAAAGGACTTTAATTAGTGTGCATTCACCATTTTTTTGTTTTTTTGAAAATTCGGAATTAAATTTGTGGTAAGATGGCAAAACCCGATATGTCACTTTTAGTAAAATGTTGAGGAGAGATCTTTTTAACTTTGATGTGTCCTAAAAAATCACAATTTTAGTACAGTATTTAAATTTTGCAACTTATATAAAAACAATTAGTTGCAAAATAAAAATATTGTACTGAAATTGTGATTTTTAAGGACATCTCAGAGTTAAAAAGATCTCTTTTAACATTTTACCAAACGTGACATATCGGGTTTTGCCATCTTACCACAGAAATAAAATACTGCACATTATTGGGACTTTGAAAGCAATAAGAATTACAGTTCTTAAATTTAAATTGCATAGTTTCCAAACATTCGTAAAAAATATATTTTTTAATTTTTGCTTTTTGTTTTTATGTACTTAATATTACGTTTCTTATGAATCTGTCAAATATATGCATTTTACCTCAACTTTACATTAGTTTAAATTTTAATACGAGGTACAAGTTTTATCAATGGGGAAAAGATAGACACAAAATTTTATTTAATGAAAAGTAACTCGTTTATATTCAGCGGTACATGATTGTAACAAACTACACAACTTACAACAAATGTAGGCAAAATTACAGATATCTATTTTATAAAACTCCTAAAAATTACAACACAACACCTGACAATGATTTTTTGTTAACTGCGCAAACGTGAAACGAGTACGATCTAGGTAAGTATCCGAAAAGACTGAAAACGTGCTGACAACCCCGATACCACAAATGGAATAAACCCGCACACTGGATTGTTAGGGCTGGTCGGTCAGGATCGGTGTCGTTCGGTTTAATTCGTAATAAAAACCTTATCATTTCTTTAAACTGGGTTAATTGAAATTATTAAACATAATATAGATTTTATTAATGTTCTTAATTATTTTTATTACTTGTTTAATAAGTATTATTAAAGAACATTTTAGTAAAGGCGTTTAATGGGTGCTATAGTGTAATTTAATTATCTTAACTTTGCAAATTTATTAAACCTATTATAATAGAAATTTCTTAATATTATTTAATAACTGTTATTGCAGCCTTTTGCAGGTTCTATTACACCTTTAATAGCAGTAATTAGACGGATCCTATAAAGTGTCTTTAATTACCATAGCAATTTCGTTTTATAGGCGTTATTAAAAAAATAATAGTAATAATTAATGACTTAATTGTCATAATTATGAAAAAATAATTAACGACTTTAATTGGCCGATTTCTCTCGGTGTGGGTTTCAGTAATTATGCTTAGATTCTGATTCTGGACATTGAAAAACACTTAAATTTTCATTCTTAAAGTTTGCTCTTGTCTGATTTACGTTAAAAAGTATATTTAATACGAAAAAGCTTATACGAACATAAGAAAAATACAATTAAAAAAATATGGTACGCTATTGCTTTTTCCAAAAATAAAAATAATTTTTAAATCATCATTTATTTTGCAAAATTTCACCTTTTGAATGTTTTCTCCGATGCACTGTTTCGCGTAAAAAAACAACAATAAGGCACGAACTATATAGTTATACCTATACCACAAATGCCTGAAAACGATCAAGAGGTCAAATTTCTTGAAAAATAAATGGAGATTTTAAAAATGATTTTTATTTTAGATTACTATACAGGCTGTTACAAATTCGAGAAACACCATTAAGATCTCGGAAACGGTAAGAGATGCGGGGTTGGTTAAATTGGGGCAAGGTTGCGCATTTTTAGGTTTAACAATATTCCGTTTTAAAAATTTAAAAATTTGCAACCGTTCCGGCAATATCCGGCATAAACCGAAATTTTGCGAAACAGTTATTGTTTTCTCGGTTTTATTAAAGAGATATTTTAAAACTAACGACACATTAATTGCCACTTTTTTGTTCTATGAAATGATGTCACTAAATTTAAAATCCGACGTTTCGTCTTTGAGCCACTATCATTAACTTGGTTTTTTAAATGGGCGAAATATTTGGTTTTAAACTTAATACACCCGTATTTTAATTCTAAATACAGTAATATATCACACTTTACATTTATGCGACGTTTCAAACAAACGTCGTCTAAACTAAGAGTAACAAAAATTACGTCATTGACGAAAGCCTAAAATAAATCGTTACTAGGCAATCAAATGTCAATACTACTCTCAGAATCATTTTTTGATGTTTTAGACATCTCAAATATTTTTAATAATTGTTATGTAAAAGTTGAGAAAACGGGAGAATTATAAGTGTTTAGTACATATGTTTCGAACTAACGGACAATCCAGAGCTATACATTTTAATGTACTGTGAACCTGAATTTAACCTGCAACATTGTGAACCGAAATTATTCGTGCAGCGTAAGTTGTTCAAAAGAATGTTAAATATTCAGTGCTCTTTTGTGATTTTAATATACGATTACTGTGAAGTGTTAGTTTAGTTAATATACGTCGTTATTGAGAAAAATATGCCGCAACGACATACAGAAGCCAAACAAGCTCTGATTTTAAAAGTGGTAAAGTATTTTTAAATGGATATGGAAGAAAAGAAGGTAAGCTATATTACCCATAAGTGCGATATTTAATGTAAGTTACAAATATTTTAATTCCCATGAGTTTAAAGTTTTATAAATCAAATAAAGCAGTTTGATAACGTCAAAATTCAAACGTCAATTTTTTATTTGGTGTAATGTATGTCACAATATACATAGGTTAATTTTAAAAAACATGCCAATTCACAAATGCATAGTTACTTTAACGAGTTAAGAAAAAGTATTCATTTACAAACAAATGCTGAATATAAATTACATAAGAAAAATCTTAAAAACAATATAAATCATGACCCAAAATCATTTTGGCAATTTATACGTAATAAAACTAAAAAAGTGGGGTACCAAGGGAAATGAAATGTGGCAAAAATTCATACAGTAATGCTAGAGATATTGCAAATGCTTTTTTAAACATTTTTAGTCGGTATAAGCACAATCTACAAATACAAATAAAAACACATGCAACCTATACTTTGGCAGCATCTACAGCATATACACCGACTGTGAAATAGCATTTGACAAGGTCAACCACAGCATGTTGTTAAAAAAGCTTGTAGAGTTTGGAATCTCTAAGGATGCATATTATTTTATAAAATCATACCTTACAGATAGAAGGCAGTGGATGAGGGTTGGTGGAAGCATGTCGGAGAGCTTTGTTGCCACCTCAGGCATTCAGCAAGGAACTAATTTGGGGCCTTTGCTCTTCTTGTGCTTTATCAACTCTTCACCAGATTGCCTAAATTATTCCATAGGACTTCTTTTCGCAGATGATTTCAAGCTCTGCAGGATTGTTAAAGCTCTAGAGGATTGTGAAAAGTTACAACATGATTCACATAATGTAAATAAATGGTGTAAAGAAAACAAAACTTTTTAAATATACAAAAATGCTCAGTTGTAAAATTCTCAAGAAAAACAAAAAAGATTAACTTACGAATGTCAATGAACCGTAAAATATTTAGTGTAGACCCATCTAGCTTATGTCCTTTTAACCGTATGATGGCTGTCGCAAACGAGCATCTAAGGAGGTCCAGACAGATTTCTTCAGTGATAGTTTAAAAAAAATTGAAATCTGTACTTAAGTAAAAATCTGTATTCTTTTCATTATATGTTATGGTTGTTCCGTTCTTGTTTTTTAGTATGTAAGATTGTTTTTTCTTTGTTCTCTAGGTTTAGAATCTTTACATGTAATTACCTATTGTAGTGGTGTTTGTAAAGAATACAATAAATAAATAAATAAATATACGTGTCCTAATTTCGATATGACGTCACATAATGTGACGAAACATTAAACATCCTAAATTGATATTTTTAATTTTTAAATTAAGCAAAAATTTATCATAGCTAAAACGTCTTTTAAAACCTTGTATGTAAGTGTTTTTTAAATTAAAATCTAGGTTACCACCCAAGGCCTTCATTACATCAGTGCGCGATCATGCAGCTATTTTCGGGTCAGGGCAAGCTTTCCAAAAAAATATTTTGGAATAGCTGCTTTACTGCATCATATAAAAATATTTGTAAATATTTTTATATGATGCAGCAAAGCTAGTAAATTTATTGTATTATTTAAAGATGTAATTATTCTCAAATAGATGTCAACATTTCACATTTATTTTATTCTAGAATTGCTACGCCCTTTGTGTGAAAATGCACTCTATATTTAGTTAATATAGCGTGTCTTCGGAAGTTCTTACCAAATGGAAAACTTTTTAATTATCAACTTAACGAAAAAAAAGTGCCTCTTTATAAAAAGTCCTGCTTGATAAGAAAATACATTTTAACAAAATATTTTTATGCTGGATGTACAGGGTGGCCTAAAAAGACTTGTTTCCATATTAAAATACTGGGTATTTTCTTACTACGGTACGAAACTTTAAAGGGGGATTTTTATGTTATTTTAAAAAGAAAAGTTTCTATAAACAAATGTCCGGAGTCGCTTAGTTTATGCCTTACATTTATTTTAAAAAGTAGGTATTTTATAAATATCTTACATATGAAGCCAGATATTAAAAAATTACAAAACAAGACAGTGGCGTACATTTTTCTTCAATTTATTTTAAGCTTTACAAGCGCTTTACTACATTAAACAAACGTACCAAATTTTAACTAAATCGGTTTAAGGCTATTTAAGAGATTATTAAAATACCGACTTTAAGAAAAAAACGCCTTGTATCTCTGAAACGAAGCAATTTCCGACATATCTTTATAGGAACTTTTCTTTATAATATGATATAAGAAATCACTTTTTAACGTTTCGTACCGTAGTTAGAAAATATCCTGTATATTAATTTGGAAACAAGTCTTTTTTAAGCCAACCTGTACATTCAACATACAGTTATTTATGTGAGATGTATTTTCTGATTAAGCAGGACTTTTTATAGAGAGGAACTTTTTTCTTAAAGTTAATAATTAAAAAGTTTACCATTTGGTAATAACATTTATTAAGAACTTTTGAAGACACGCTGTATAATACATGCAGAACAAGCTCAATTTTGGACACCAAATGCTAGTTTAACTTAAAATCAACTTTTCCAAAACAAGGGAGGTACATAGGGTTTTTAATGGCAACGAATTAAAATTTTGGTAAGTTTTTATTTAAACTGTCAAACAATGTAATATATATAATAGCTTGCCTTACTTTAAGGAACTATTTCTAAAATTAACAATTTATTTATAGGAACGATATTTAGAAACAGTGGATATACTATCTAATTTTTAACAAAAATCCTTATAATCCTTGACACTAATTGGTGATTGCAGTAAATAATAAACACTATCTTAAAAGCCAGTAAAAATAAATTAAGATAGTGTGGTAATCACAATATTTATATTAACATTATTAATTTTCCTCGTATGTACAGGGTATTCCATTTAAACGAATTTTTAAAGATTTTAAAAATAGCCATTCGATGTATTTTAGCTCGGAAAATTTGAAAATCATTATAGAAAAACAATTGCATGCCAAACAAAAGATTAACGCCATAAATGTTGCGTTTGTTAAATGAAACACCTTTTGTATTATAATATTTTAGATTTTACGATCAATTTTGAGTGCTTTTTAATAATGGTACTATAAGTCTATCTTCAACTGTCTTTTAGTTACTAACGCTTAATCAGTCACATCTTTGGCTTGTACTAAATTAAATGGGTATATCAATATAAAATGCAGGTAACGCAGGTGGTACCCGATACTTCAAAGTCATTGAAGTTTCTACCTTTAAGTAGATTTTATTTTATTTTTTTATTATCTTTTTTTTTTGCTTCACCGGCATTTTATTGACACTTGTAACTTGTAATATAGCAATACTATCTGTAGTTTTTCATCTAAAGAATAATTTATTATAAAAAAATATTAAAATATCTACTAATAGATAAAAATTTCATTGACGTTAAAGTATTAGGTAATTACCTGCAATGCATTTATTTAAAATTGATACATTTAATTAATTAATATAAGTCGAAAATGTGACTTACTAAGCTTCAATAACTCCAAAACAGTTGAAGATAGACTTATTGTACCCTTATTAAAAACAGTAAGAATTATAAAATTCAAATATGGAATAATAAATAGAGTTTTCCATTTAAAAAACGTAACATTTATGGAGTAAGTTTTTTGTTTTTCATGCAATTGTATTCTAGTTACGATTTTCAAATTATCCGAGCTAAAATAGATTGATTGGCTATTTTGAATTCTTTAAAAATACGGAAAAATTAAGATAACATGCCATTTTTCCTTTTAAATGAAATACCCTGTACCATATCATTAACAAAACCTATTTTGCGTTGTTATAATACTTAAAGGAATTTACAAGTTTCTATTTAACAGGATGGTACATTTGTAATGATTTTAATGTCATTTATTAATAAATATATTTAAAAACTATTATATGGAAATTAAAGCCATTAAAACGTATACAAAATATTAGTAATAGTTTCTATTCACTATAAGTAATCAGTAACTGTATATTGGCAGCTTCTTTGAATTGTTATATGTGGATACTGCTGTCGCCATATTTCAACCTATAAATACATTTAATTTTTTAGTACTGAAAGAAAAAGAATTTTGGACTTCCATTGTCTTTATTTCATGGATTCACACAACGTTTCGAGCAGTACTACCTCTGTCCGTTTTCAAATTTAATCTAAAGCTACTGATTTTATACAGTGTGTCCTAGAGTAGGGGTTACAAGAGGAAAAATATGGAGCTATAATATTAAAATTTTTTAATCGTCCTTTTGGGAAAACTGGTCGCATAGTCTAAAACTGATAAATACAAAATTTTACACCGATTGGTATTATACAGGGCAAGTTATAATTAAAAATATGAAGAATGACCAAGAGTAAAGTACCTTTATTTTAAAAAATAGGAGAAAAGTGTATAAGTAAATGTTGTAGAGAATTTAGTTTTATGACAAAATATAAAATTAAAGAGTTTAGGTAAAAACATATTTTTTTATAATTTGTTACCCTCTGCCTTAACAGTTTTTAAAATATATGGCTTAAGGAAGCAAATTTTTAAAAATATTTAAAATTACTAAATTTCCTTTAAATTTTTGCTTCCTCTTGCTCATTATTTAGGTTATAATGCGTAACGCAAAAATTGCAATTACATTTTTTTAATCTCATGCTTTAACTTCAATGTTTGACATAAAATTGAATTTTCTACAACATTTACTTATACAGTTTTGTTCTATTTTTTTAAATAAAAAAGTAGTGAGTTCCTGGGAATTTCTCGTATTTTTAGTTATAACTCGACCGGTATAATACCAATTGGGATTAAATTTCCTATCCATTTGTCCTCTTGTAACACCTATCCTGGGACATACTGTATACAGTGGGGAGACCATTCATCTGTGATGGAGTTGGGTGCGGTCAAGCGTGAGGATGTTTAGCCAGGTCTCCGGCATTGGTGCGCTTAACGAGTGGTTTCCAAATGTTTGGCAACCACACTTGGTTTGCCAGTGTGCCAAAACTAACTAGAACTAGACTTACGCCACACCTATATAGGTTGCCCAAAATTTACAAAGACAATATACCACTTAGGCCAATTACTAGATCAGGAGAGTCAGCCACTAGCAGCTTAAGTAGTCTTCTTCTTGAAATTATTCAACCATTAGCTGGCAAAGCATCTTTATTTTTAAACAAAAAAAAACCCTTAGCAATTGGTAAGTATCCTGAAAGACGTTAAATTAGATAAATTTGTTGGCTATGACATTCAGAGACATGGTTATGCTAAGAGACCTATAAATAAGATTATGAATAGTTGTAATGTGGAACCAATAAAGCGACCACCTAGCAAGATCCTCTCAGTCCCATAATAATTCCATATGTGAATATGTAAAAAAAAGTCTGAAAAGATCAGATGAAGAACCAACTAACCAAGAAATATGGAATCAAAACGGTCTTCTTCATTAAAAACATCTTTACGAAAACAAAACCCTATTTATCTAAACAGGAGAAAGATTGCATCTACCAGGTACCATGCCATTGTGGGCAGTCATACATTGGAGAAGCAAAACGTCCTTTAAATGTAAGACTTGCAGAGCACAGACAACATACATAGAGGGGCGGTAAGAAGCATGGGTTGTTGACAGGAAAGCACATTGGAAAAAGCGAAAATTGAGGGAAGACGTTTTCATTGAGAACAATAACAATATCTTTAGCAAACCAAGTGTGGAAATATCAAACATTTTGAAACCAGTCTGAAAGCGCACCAATGCCGGCGTCCTGGCTGATCACATCACGGGTGGTCATGGTCACCCCCACTGTATATAAAATCAGTGGCTTTAGGAATTAGATTAGTTTACACTTAAAAACGGACAGAGATAGTGCAGCTCGAAACGTTTTTTTTTTTATCTTTGGACAATCCACAAAGGCTAAAAGCCTAAACACTAACGTACCGTGGGTGTCTTAAGCGAGGTAAGAGGAAGTGTGTGAATAAATGAAATAAAGACAATGGAAGTCGAAAACTCTTCTTTTTTAATACTAATAATAATGCATTGTCTATCACATTCAGGTATTTTTTTTCCAAGTCAAAAATAACATCCTAAATGTTTGAGCCCTTAATTAAAGTTTTTAGTACTCTTTAAATTAATTTTAAAGTTTTTTAATTTAAAAAGTATGTATTTTTAATCATTTTATCACCATAATTTTCTACAAATTTACGGTTTTTAAAAGGCCCTACATCATTTTTTTATTGATTTTCATTGATTGAAGAATATGTAAAAAAGGTAAAAAATTACTTGTGGAGCCAATGCACTCAATGCAAATCAACTTGATGTAGGGCCTTTTAAAAACCGCGAATACTTTGTTAAAAATTATGAAAAAACATTATAGCTTAAAACCCAGCCAAGATATAGCAATTTAAAGAAAAAATGGAAAACTTTAAACTAAAAAAGAGTACTTAAAATTAAAATGAAAGTCTTTAACTTAAAGGACTTTTTTTTCCGCGAAGAAAAAAATACAAGTCTTAAATGAAACACAATAATTGTTATAATCGTTTTATCAATAAATTATTATTATTACGCATGTATTTTTTATGTTAAAAATTAAAATACCAAATAAGTATTATACTATACCTCAGATTGTAAAACACTATCACAAAAGCTTATATCTAAAAGGCGAAGCTTTGGAAGTAGAAATAATGCCTTTTCACATAATTCCGAAGTAATATTTTTCAATCCTAATAAATCCAACTGGGACAATTCTTTACAGGATCGAATAACAGGCATAAGCAACTGATCATTAACACCTCTCCATTCAGATAATATTAAGCTAAAAATATTTATCCAGTAATTTCCTTTAATGTCCTTTCCCCTTTAATTTTTATAACTGATCAATTAAAAAAGTAAAACTTCGGGATATAAAATTGATGCATAAATACTATTTTATACAGTGAAACTGACAAATGAAAATTTTAAGATGGCGGCTGGGAGCCATTTTGGGAAAAAAAGTTAAATGAAAAGGGGTTCTTGTGGCACATCGTTTTAAGGCTCCTGACGCGAACTTTATAACCATAGCATATAAAGTAAATACATTGACCTAATACAAAATGGTGGTACTTTAACAATTACGTAAATACCTTATTTGGATTGCCCTATTTTCGAAACTAATAAAGTTAGATGAACCTAATGTGGTGTTCTTTTAAAGCTTATAAGATCTTTTAATGGTGATACCGGTGATAATATACTGGGTAGAAAAAAGTACATATTCTTTGATAAATCACCTTGTATATTTTATCACCATTAAAAAGATCTTTAAAAGAGCTTTAAGAAAATACCACATTAAGTACATCCCATATCATCAGTTTCGGAAATATGGCCATTTAAATCAGGTATTTATAAGTAATTTTTAACACGCTTTTATTAGCTTGGGTTGTAACTATCTATCTATCTATCTATCTATGTAACGGAATCTTTGAGCCTAATTTTTACCAACTCCCAGCGATTCAATTTCTTTGAAACTTTGCACACGTATCAAGGACCGATGACAATACAATAATTTAAAAACAGTATCCCGTTATCCTGATTAGGACCGCCAGGATAAATAAATGTCCTAATACTACTCTTGACAAAATGGCGAAGGAATTTTTTAGTAAATAAACTGGAGCATTTATTTTAAAAACTAATTGATATATCGAACTAAAAAATGAAAAATAAATAATAGTTTAAAAAACTAAAAACACGCTTTTATATGCAACCGAACTAAAAATTAGAAAATAATTTTTCATTAAAAAAATTGTCATTTCATAGTAAAAAGCGTGGGGTGCATTTTACTATTTTTTCATAACTTTTCCCTCATAGATATTTGCAAATAGAATAATTATAACATTTAATATATTAAGCACCCCACGCTTTTACTCTGAAGTGACAAACTCCTTGTAATAAAAAATTATTTTCTAATTTTTAGTTTGGTTGCATATAAAAGCGTGTTTTTTTAGTTTTTTAAACTATTATTTATTAAAGTACAGCTATTTTGTATTGGGTAAAATTATTGCCTTTATATTCTACGATCATAAAGTACTCTTCAGGAGCTTAAAAATGTGTCTCAAGATTTTTTATTTAATTTTTTTCCCAAGATAACGCCCAGCCGCCATCGCCATCTTAAAATTTTTATCTGTTAATTTCGCCCCCAAAATATAGCATTTATGCATCAATTTGGGGAGACATTAAAGAAATGCACTGTATGATTTTTACTTGTCAGTAAAGCCATATTGAAAACACACGAACTAAGGGCCTTCTTAAAGTGCAAAAGTTATTGCTATATACTTGTCAATACAGGGGTCCGACTATATTTTGACTCATTTTTGATTGCAAATAACTTTAGAACATATAAAGTTATTAAGAGGAGATTTTCGCTGAAAGCCTAAGATTGTTATAAAGTTTTTTTATCATATCATAACCTTGCCATTTGGTCGTGACAATTTAGATTATTATTTGACAATAACAAATTGCTACATACAAGGTTACAGAAAAAATACTGCTTAAGATATTTACATAATTTACAGTGTGTCCTAGGATAAGTGTTACAAGAGGACAAATGGACCAACAATTTTGGAATTTTTAAGCGTCCTTTTGGGAAAATTGGACTAAACTGATAAATAAAAATTTTTAGCCCCAGTGGTAATATACAGGGTGAGTTATAACTAAAAATATGAAAAATGACCAAGAGCAAAGTACCTTTATTTTCAGAAAAAGGCAAAATTGAATTAGTAAATATTGTAAAAAAAAATATGTCAAAATTTAAAGTTAAAGACTTAAAGTAAAAACATTATTTTTGTTAATTTTTACATTATGCACTTACAGGTTTTAAAATACTTGGCTGAAGGTAGCGAATTAAAAAAAATATATATATATATATATATATATGCGACCAGTTTTCCCATAATTCCTTTAAAAATTCAAAATTTTTGTTTTTTTTCCTCTTGTAACATCGCTTACGTTCCATTTTTTATAGCGAACTGAATTTTAAGATTGAAGGAAAATAAACATCGTGTTTCACTTAAAACAACGAAATTGCCCCATATCAGAAAATCGGCCATTTTGTTTTTATGTTAATAAACTATCAGACCCAATTGGTGAAGATGTAATTGTTTTTTTAATCTATTGCCTTTTTTGAAACCAGCGTTTTAATAACTTTACTTATCTTAAAATTGTTCGCGATCAAAATAGGCCAAAATATAGTCTGACACCCTGTATATATTTTTTTTTACACCATGTATTTTAAAGTTAAACTTTATTAATGAAACACAATATTTATTGTATTAATAAAAATATTATTTATAAAAAGTGAAAAGTGATTCCATAGTAAGTCGGTTTAAAAAGTTTCATTATTTTTTTCATTTTCCGTGGTTCAGGCCATACCGACATTTGTATTATTTAAGAATCTGTCAATTCTTATTTTTCAAATTACCATGAGGCCGAGGGTAGAAATCGTGACAACCAGGACAGGGCGTTTTATAACTTTAATTTTGTGTACTCTTTATATCTGAATAAAAAAATTGACAGTAAAAATATCATTTGTTTTTTTTATTTATTGACAAAAATGCTCGAAATTTGGCTCTCTAGACTAGAATACCCCCTTTAATCATGATAAAAATATATACCATACAGCGGTAATTTCAAATTTCTAAAAATAAATTATAAAATGTTTGAATAAAAAAAACTATGATATTTCTTTTTTTTCTTTTAATCTCCATATTTGAGGGTTGGGCATCAGAGGTGCCCATTCCACAAATCAAAAGTTGTGCTTTAACACGTATAACGCGTTAAAGCTTTAACTATGTTATGCACACACAGCTCTGATTCTTAACGCCTTATTTTTGATTTGGTACAATTTTTTGCCATCATAGTTTGTAAAGGCTTTTTTATTATTCTTGGATCATAAAAATATTTGAAAAAATTATTTGCTGAGTTCCCTTTTTTTCTATTCAACAGTTTTTATCCAGCAACAATTACCCACCTTCTACTTTATTTTATACTTTTTGAAGTCGTTTACTAATTTACTTGCCTGCTAGATATTTTAACTTAACACTTACTAATTAATTAAATTTTAAATACATGCAATAGCTTCTCTTAGAAACAGATCTTGACCATCAGTATTTCATATTTTTTTCATTGTATAAATCGAAAAAAATACTGTTTTGTGGGGTTGATTTTGTAATATCCATATTTCTATAGGAATTCTTTTATCTCCTAAGATATAGAGGGAACGACCAAAAGTATGATTTTTAATGGAACATCCAGTATATTAAATCGGCATTTAAAAATGGCCACATTTGAAAAATCTATCTTTAATAGTTTTAAAAATATGGCCTTAGAAAGAACTTTTAATAAGCTTATTTTTGCAATAATTATGTGCCTGATATGTTGTATACCTAATTGAAATTTGGATGTCCATAATTCCAAAAAGTAATATAGATATGTATATTAAGTGAGGTATTTTTTAAAGCTCCTAAAAGATTTTTCTAATGATACCATAATATATAGGCTGTTCCATTAAAAATTATATTTTCTGTCAGTACTCCGTATATCTTAAGAGATAATTAAAATCTAATTACTGATTCGTAAACTACAGAATTAACCAACAAATTGATATTTTTATTTATTTTTGTGATAAAAAAGTTAAGGTGGGGTAAATTTATAACTTGACACCCGGCATATTTTTTAAGATCAGTGTTGGGTTTTCTTAGACACACTTAATAAAATAAATAAAATCATTACCGTCTTAGCTTCCTACATCCACTAGCAATTTCGGCGAGACAATCGCCAGGGTCCATATTGATTAAACACCAACCGAGATCTAATTCTTCTAAATTATGGCAGTGTCTAAATTTTTTTATACCCTCACTTGTAAATGATATGGTTTTCCATGAACTCCACGTTTTTAGTTTCTTGTTAAATCTTATCACAGTTTCGACAATATGGTCCATTAAAAGTAAACTTTCACATAAATCTAAAAAAAAATTAAAAAACATTATGGTGTTGCGTTATTGCGTTTTCTGTTTTAATAAAAGGTAAGTTTGTGTTTAGAGTCTATTGTTAATTAAAATATATTAATAGCAAGGCGAGATTGTATTGTGTATTATAATAAAAGATGTCAAATACCTGGTTTTGCAGTGGAATTCGCGAAATTTAGAAAAATATTTGGGAGATTTCTTGCATAGAGGTGCGCAATAAATTGGACAAATTATTGGAGCTAAAACTTCGTTTTAAATTTTTGGCGAGTTACGTGATTTTTTGCTATCGCCGACAATATACAAAGTGCAGATTCTAATATTCAAAATATAAAAAAATCATATAAACATGAATCTGCAAATTTCTCGTTCTGAAGATACAGAGTGTTAAACTCGTAAAATATATGTGTTTTTTATATCTTAAAGATCCTTTAACCAATTGTAATTTAATTTGGCAATGTTATTTATGTCATTAAGGGGGTAATTTATCACTAACTTTATTACATTTAGTAAGTCCAGTGGCGTCTCTAGCGGTAACTGAAGGAATATTTCTAACAAAAAAAAGAGTCGCGGCGAATAAAAATCAAAGTCCATTTTTTGCCAATATTAAAATAATAACCTTTAAATAGCTAGTACCTTAAATAATAAATTTTTACAGATAATTTTGGCAAAAAAGTTCGTAGTCCTCAAAAAACAACATTTAAAGATACAACGTGCCGCCTAAAAACGCTCATGTTCCACGCGCTGACAGGTATAATAGATGATAGTCCATATTGGTCGAATTTTTGCGACATCAAGTTTTAACTTGTATTAGATAAAATATAAAATTTTGTTTTATCTTGAATATCTAAATTAACAATATCCGACTTAAAATATTAAAATGCAAATACTGACAAATTATGCTAGTTGGACTCTGATCGTTATTCGCCGCGACCCTTCAAGTATTTTTAAAGTTTTTAAGTTTTTTATAAGTGGACCCATGTTTATATTAACTTTTCTTTGTATTTTCTAATGGAGAATCTGTTCTTAAATAGTGCTTTAAAACATTCCCTGTAACACCCTGTATAAATATTTGACACTTGAATCATAAATTTATCTGTCATTTATAAAGGGACACTACTCTGCCAAAAATCAATGTCCTGTTTTTTCCGTTAAAGTCTTTCTCGCACGAACCCCACTGACGTAGGTGTCTTAGAAAAGAATCTTGTCCTGGTAAACGTGGCCATTTAGACAATATATTGGTGTGTATCATAAATTATGGTCAAGCCACTTTTTACAATGTTGTATCAACTCTAGTCTAACACACTTGCTTATGTTTAAAATGCCATATTTTTGCCTTGGTATATTATAGCACTTGTAAAGAATTTCTATTCTCGTATGTTTTATACAAGAAGGGTAAACTGGGTAAATAGAGCTATAAGCAACACTTTTTTGAGATATTTTTAAGATTAAATGTGTTTTACTCCACAGAAAAAAATTCTTCACGCCTTGTCTATTTAGGCTTTAGGCAACATGGGGTTTTCTGAAGGGTCTGTACAAAATGCTACCACAAATTATTTGGAACAAAATACAACGATCTAACGAAATTTACCTTCGTCGAAATGTTGATTGGTAGCGAGATACAGGGTATCACACTTTTCATTTTATTTTACCGTATAGTTCGTTTTCCAAAAGGTATATAAGATTTAAAAAATTTCGCTAAAGGTATATTATACCAAAGGCAAAAAAGTTTAGGCATTTAAAACATAACAAAAAATTGGAGGTGGCTTCCTTAAATTTTACAACTAAATTATAATACATTTCGATTCCCTGTTTTAAAGAACTTCCTAAAACCAACTTTGATAAAAATAATTCCAATAATAAAAAAATAATTATAAATAACTGGAATAAAATGGAATATTTTACACCCTGTATCTCGCAAACGATCAAGTTTTCGATGAAGCGTTAGATCATCATTTCTTTGTCACAAGGAGTTTGTGATAGAATTTTGTACGGATCTTTTAGAGACACCCTATAGAGGTGCTCAAATAATTAAGTTTATATAAACATATGTCAGGAGACGCCTCGTTCTCGAGATACAGGGCAATAAAGTTATAAAAATATATATATTTTTTTTAAATATCTTGAAAACGCTTTACCCGATTTGGACAAAATTTGGTACATCCTATTAAATGTAATAAGGCACCTGTAAAGCTTTACCTAGATTCAGATTATTGGGTCCAGTGGCATCTCAGTGCGCACCACAGCCAATATTATTGAAAAAAGAACGCCACCTACTTTTAACAAAATGTTTATAGTTTTTTTCTATTCAACAATTAAAAATGCAACTTTTTAGTCTCCTAAACTTTCTTTGTATCTATCTTCGTTTTCAAGATAAAAAATTAAAGACACTCTAATTTCTTCTAAAAAGTACCCATCATGGTAAGAAAAACCAAAATAAAAAATAAACAATTATTTGCCTTAAAATAAATGAGCAGTGGTGTATTTTATCGAAAATCGTCATTTTTCATATTTACTAAGGTCAAAATTGTTTAGTTTTAATCTTTGAATTTTATTTTATGCTATGAATACTTTTAGTATTAATTAAAGTATTTTTATTTTAATTTAGAAAAAGTTAGTAGCATACTTTTTCTCTATAATATTGGCTGTGGTGCCCACTGAGACGCCACTGAACTCAATAATCTTAATTTAGGTAAAGCTTTACAGGCGCCTTATTACATTATGAGTGTAACAAATTTCATCCAAATAAGTTGTGAAGCGTTTTTAAAAATTTAAAAAAAACGACTTTTTCAAAAAAACTTTTACGCCCTGTATCTCGAAACTGAATCGCCTCCGGACATATGTTTATATGAACTTTTTTTACTTGAAAAATTACAAGGAATTCCTCCCTTAAAATCATCACCTATGTTACACCCTGTATACTGTATCTTAAAGAACAAAAACATGCGGTATTTGCCGCACTACCAATCACATACCTAAAATTAAATGCTCCAAATGTGGATTAACCATAAGAATTTTTACAAGGTCTCCATCTTGAATGTGAGTTAAACTTAAATCTAATGTTACTAATTTGGTCAAAGTATGCAACGGTGCTCTTATCCAATTAAATGTGTGATGTAACCGTAGATCTAAAATGCATAATTCGATTAGTAGTTAATTCATTAAATTATTTTTATTTAGAAATTCTTTAAGGTGCATATTATTTGTTTAAAGAGAAAAATTAAATAAACTATAGACGACTGTCCGAGTAAAAGCAGTATTAAAAACTATACAGAATATACAAAAAAAAACACAGCATATAAGGGCATTTGAGGCGTTATTTGAAAAACTCCTATTTAACATTATTTGGTACTTTTGAGAAAAAAAAATAAAAAAGTATTTTGCTTAAACAATACCCAGGTTATAAAAATGTTTACATTAGTAGGGGGGGGAGGAAGCCACGTAAGCAAATTTGAATGGAAAGAGGAAATTTGTATGGAAAAGTCGTTTATGTGTTATGTTTTGAATGCGTATGGTAACGTAAACCCCCCTTTCCCCTTATTAAAGGGAGAAGAGGAAAGAGAACATTGTATAGGAAAAAATTAGAAGATAAAATGTGCTTTGAATTGTCAATTTAAAAATTAACACAAAATGGTCAAAAAACATTTAGTTCTAATGTTAATAATTCCATCAATGATCAGAAAATCTTAAAGAGCAACAGAACATACCAACCTACTAATTCCTCGCATAAAGATATTTTATGCATAAGTTCAACATCCACAAAATAATTGTCATTTAAGCTAAGATGTGTCAAAGTCTTGCTAGCTCCCTCAATTAAACTAAAATAGTTAAAATAAATAATGATAATGTCTGAATAATAAACTTAATTTTGGAAAAAAATATTTCTAAATACTATATTAAGACAACCAAGACTATTTGGAGCTACACACTTAAAACACTCAAACAGCAAAAAAAAATGTTAAATTTACAAGCTCCACGGGGTATCTGCAAACTCTGCCGATCAGTCTTTTTCCACGAATTTGAAGGATATTTTTGAAATATTTTTCTTCCCCGGCAGCGCAGTGGTCAGAGTACCTCGCCCATACCCAAGTGGTCCGAGAACGAATCCCCAGCCGGAAAACATTTTTAGGTAGTAGCTATTTAAAAATATCGTCGGTGGTGGCACTACCGCGTTGTCTAAAAGGTGCTGTGAAATGCAAATACTGCATGTTTGAGTGCTTGAACAATGTTGACGGTACAGGGGAAAAAATTGGTTAAGAACCTAATAACCCGACCCCACAGTACTCTGGTACTTAGGCGTAAGCCTTCGTGGGCTATCTCAAAGATAAAAAAATAAAAATATAAATATTCTTTAAACTGATTACTTTGTAATTGAATCTTTTATTTCAGAAACCAGCCAACTGATATTTTTGGCGAAAATGAGATTTATAGGTTTTCAATTGTTTTATGTCAACTAACGTTTTTGTGTAAATATTAATCATCTATTATGCGCCTATGTGTGTTTAATTTTATGAAAAAAAAATGTTTAGCGCAGAAACCAGTCAAGCGACGGTTTATAAAGAGTTTCTGATGTATATTTGGTGGTCGTTCTTCGGTAACCCTGTATGTTTACTTCACCAAACACGTCTTTTTGTAACAAGCCTGCCGATATAGTCCTCAAAGTCAGCAAAATAGACTGTTTTACTGACCAGAGATACAGGTTTCTGAAATAAATGATTCAATTAGATATTAACGATATGACCATGCTGAAAATGGGTTCTATGAAAATGTGTTTACCCGAAAACCATATATCCAATAAGTCAGAGGATCAAGTTTGTTCAAAACTAAACGGACATTTTATAATAATATTTTTATTTTATGGATATGCAGTGGTAAATCCCTTAAAGTACGACGACACTGATGGAAATATAATGTTTTCTAATGGGTCAAAAAGGTCCCTTGATGAGCAAGATATATATTTTAAATGTCTCAAAAAAAATTTAAATTGGCATTCGTGGTAGCTCTAATCATTTTTTTATTTTACACCATGTTATTCAAAAATTAAGTGGAAAATAATTCCCTAATGTTTGTCGATGGAGATATTGGGCACCCTGTATAAAGTTATTTTGGAAAAAAAATTAAATTAGGTATTTTAACACACTGTAGCGCAAATGCCAAAATTTAAAGGTATTTTTTATACATAAAAATGTACCTAATGTTATGACGTTTTTGCATAATATTTTATATGTATATTACATACTTTTGTCAACAAGGTAATTTAAAAAAAAAAACTTTACTTGCTGAAAATTGGTTTTAAGTTTATCTTAATATGAAGATTTTTAATGATACAACTGCGACTGAAATAAAAGTCATTTTTCGGGTGAATTTTAAAATACACTGGTAAAAATAAACTATTCATGTGTAAACAATGCACAAAATTATTTTGAAATAAAAAATACTTTTTAGCTTTTAAAGCAATTTTTCGACTTTTTTAATGGGATCCCAAGTTTTGTTTAGAATCTTAATCTACGATTTTGAATTTTAAAAGATATGTAACAAAATAAATTTTAAGAACGTATTTTTATTTATTTTATGTTTAGAAATAACAGGAATGATTACAATTTCATTTTTGTTAAAATGTATTTTTAACATAAAAAACCATTTTTTAACATTCAGTTTGAATTTGAATTTGCCCCTTCACTTAAAATAAATTTTACTTAAAACATTTTCTTCTAAATTGCGTCTTAAAATAATTTTTCCATTTTTTACTTTACTTGTTTAAACCCATTGTTTATATGAATTTATTTTTAACAAGTATATTAAAAAAATTTATGTTAAAAAATACATTTTAACAAAAATAAAATTGTGATTTTGTGTTATTTCTAAAAATAAAATTTATAAAATTAAGGTTCACATTTGAAAAAACAAAGTTGATATGGATATGACCTTGAAATTGTAGTTAAGGTCACAAACTAGTGATACCATTAAATTTGCCTCTTTATTTCAAACAACATTTACTTTAAACATTGTCTTCTAAAATGCACCTTTTTCGGATTATTCGCCTGTCTCAGGTTAAATGGACCTCCCTGTATCTTTATTCTGAGGGCTACATAAAGACTCTTTTTACATTATTTATTGGTTACAAATGGGTAATTTTTTTAGGTTATATGTAATATTTCATATTACATAAAATACTTTGTTTATCCTAACCATACACACTACTTTAATATGTTAATGCCATAAGTAAGACAAAAGAAATAAGTTTACTTACCTTTGTAACTTAGAGTGATAATCGTAATTTAGTCTATGGTGAAAAAATATTTGACTCTCATTACACCAAGAAAGATCCAGTTTTTTAACATTAACAATTTTATTTAAAAAATAATTTAAAGTTTTAACATTAACTAGGTACCAGGAAATCTAAAATTAAAATATCATTCTAAAATGAACCACGGTTACAAATGGCAAACTAACAATTTATGGTTAAAACATGATTATAGTGTAAGATCCAAATAGAAAGCGACCTTCACCCATCTGTTTACCGGATAAAAAATGTTTTATATTAAAGATAGTATTTAAACAAAGGTATTGCCATAGGCATGCCAAAAATTAGGTCAAGGCTATGACCAATTAAAGTAAAGTTAGTTTTAAAATCTTTGAGTGACCTTGTATGTCAATTTTAATTTTTTAGTGTACATGACAGTACTAATATATTAGTACATTTTGTTTCTTCGATTTTATAACTGAAGCTGTGGAAAATTTTTAACTTTTAAATTTTATTTTTTTTCGTTTATTCTGTGTTATTTAAAATATATATTTTATTAACTAGCCTACTTACGTATTTAAAGATATAGGGGTTGCCATTATACAAGATGTGTCAAAAAATTTTGAGGTTATTTTTTTAATATAAATGTGGCCTTGACCTAATTTTTTAGGCAACACTATGGCGATACCTTTGTTTGAATACTATCTTTAATATAATTAATAAGTTTTTATCCGGTAAATAGATGGGTAAAAGTTGCCTTCTATTCGGATCTCGTACTATTGTGATTAAAAGATGATTTAGGGCCGCGTGCACCGTTGTGTATAAAGCTCGGTTTTGGCTCTAAGCTCGGCTTTAGTCAAATATTCTCTTGCGCCGTATTATAAGCTCGGCTAGGGAACTACTAAGCTCGACTTTACTTAAGCCATCAAATTTGCCGGCTTATTATTTTTAAGTAGTTTTCTAACCTTCTTTGTATTTGTCATCATTTGTTGTTTTTGGGTTTCTGTTCTCATGCTTAAATTCGTGATTCTAGACATTGAAAAACCCTTAAATTTTTATTTTTAGTTATTAAAGTTTGCCTTTGTCTGATTCACGTTAGAGCTAATAGAGCTCATACAAACATAAAGAAATACAATTAAAAGAAAAAAATATGGTAAGCCATAGCTTTTTCCAAAAATAAAAATCATTTTTAAATCATCATTTATTTGGTAACAAATTTGACTCCTTGACTTTTTTACTTTGAAGCACCGTTTTCGCGAAAAAAAACTAAAAATAGGGCACCAGCATACTATTTCAAAATAATTTCGATATATCACAAATGCATGAAAACGGTTTTAATTATTTTGCGCGAAAATGGTGCCTTGGAGAAAAAAGTCGAGAAGTCACATTCTTGGAAAATAACTGGAGATTTAAAAAATTATTTTTATTTTGAAAAAAACTAGTGCCGTACTATATATTTTTTGTAGAAATCTTCAGTATACATTCCGTTCGGACGCCACTGGTAAAAATAATTAAAATGCTTAAACATTAACATACATATTGGTACTTAGTAGGTGCATATCAAATTTAATGAAAATATCTTAAACAGTTTTGAAGTTATAATAAAGAAAACCATTTTTGTCTTAAAATTTTAACATCATATAACTAAAGTTAAGAGATTTAAGACATATGTTCACTTTTCTTTCTAAAATAAGCGAAGGAATTAGATCCTGTATTTGTAGCCATCAATTAAATTACACCTGTATAAAAATCATTAATTTCTATTTTAAAATAGACCGAATCCCCAATAACTTTCCAACTAAAATTTAATATGGAGAAGTCAGACACAAAATCGTGTTGATCAGACCAGTGTTATCATACCTATAAGGCTAATATTCTGATAAAGAGTTTGATCCTGAGATAATTTGTTCCACCTTTTATTAACTTGAGCACATCTGCTTAGAGATTTTAAATCCAAATAATGAAAAATGTGTAGTATAATTTGCATTCTAAAAAATAATATTATAAAAGGTTTAATTTTTTTAGTTCTCTTACATTTATTAAATAATTTAGAAAATAAAAACTTATATCTATTTTTCAATTTTCCTTTCAAAAAATAGTATAAATATTTCTACAAATATTTTTGACGTTGGGAAATATTAGAATAAATATAAATATACAGAGTGTTTCTAAACAAATGCGAAAAATTTTAGGAGATGATTTTACACCAAAATAAGAAAAAAACTTCTTAGTTTTTGAACCTGCGGGGTTTTAATTTTTTTTTTTAATATGTTTTCTCATAATAATTTTTATACCCATTCAGATATTTTTTAAAAAATTGGGAGAACAGACTCTTTGCACTAAAAGACATCTTTTGGCATACAAGAAAAAAATTACCAGTGTCGTTTGAGGGGCTTAGGTATATTTTTAAGAAAAAATGGTACGCCACTGCATTTTTTTAATATATTTTTTAAATCCTCATTTAGTTTAGAACAAATTTGATCTCTTGACTGATTTTTGTTTGATGTACGGTTTTCGCGTATATCAATAGAAACCATTTTTGGCATGATCAGTTTGTATTCTTAATATGAGATTCTATTTTATGCTTTATTTGTTTTCTGGGAGATTAAATTTAAAGAAAATATTATTTGGTTTTCTTCAGAATAAAATTAAAAGTTAATTTAACATTTTAAGAAAATTTAAACTTTATACTATGAGAATATCTGCTCTTAAATATAAAGTTAATATATTAAAACAATAAAATATTGAAAATTAAGTAACTTACTATAAATTTTTCAATATTTTATTTCTTTTAAAGTAATATTAACTTTTATTGTATTGTGTAAGAGCAGAATAGTTCTTCATAATGTATAAAAGTTTTAATTTTCTTAAAATGTGGTAAATAAACCATTTAATTTTATTCTGGAGAAAAGCCAAATAATATTTTCTTTAAATGAGATTCTACATTAAAAATTAACTTTTGTTATTTATTCTTTAATTGGATAGGAATTTGAGCACGACGAAAAATGGTTTCGATTTATTTACGCGAAAACCGTACATAAAACAAAAAAAAATCTAAATATCAAATTTGTTTCAAACTAAACGAGGATTTAAAAAATACATATGTTAGAAAATGCAGTGCCGTATCATTTTTTCTGAAAACATATTTACCTCAAACCTTTCATGGACGACAGTGGTAAACATTATTTCTTTTCTTGAAAAATGTCTTTTAATGCCTCGCCCAAATTTTTTTAAAAATATCTGAATGATTATAAATTTATTATAAAAGAACAATATTTTAAAAAAATTTAACACCCCGTAGTTTAAAAACTAAGATGTTTAGGACATATGTTCATATAGAGTTATTTTCTTATTTTTTGGTGGAAAAACACCTTCTAAACTTTTCGCATTTGTTTAGAAACACCCAGTATATTTCTACTTTTCTAAGACACTCATAAAAAAATACACCGATATTAATTGTTCCTTACATTTGCGTCTCTTTCCCGCACTTAAAGCTTATCCGAACTCCACTTCGCATGGTGTGTCTGTCGGTAAAGTATCTGTTTGCGCACTTGTTAGAAAAAAATAACTATTTTAAAATGAATCCTTATAAAATAATGAGATTTATAAAAAAATATAGTTTCTATAATGTTTTATAATAAAATATAATATTAAAATTGGCTAGTTCTGAGAAGTAGTTTTCGTTATTAAAATCAATTTATTGTCATAAAAAAAAACTTTTAAATATAAAAACGAATCTAATAAAATTGAAGTAGGTTGATTAAAACTTATAATGGGTGATTCATTTGAAGGTATGTAACAAAAAAATAATAAAAACATATTAACTAATATTTATCATAAGGAAGAACTATATCTGACATTTATCTTTTAAAGATTAAGCCTTTTAAATGTTGTTCTTGACAGCGCCTAACATGCTCCAATTTCCGAGCGCGAAATCGATTCTTTAGGATCATCGCGTACACTCGCAGCTACTGCCGCTATATTTTTTGCACTACGTGCTGGATGTGACCTATTTGATCGAGGATTATCCAATAATACAAATTGGAGTTTACATTTTTGTGATGGTTTAACGAATAGTCGGCTCAGTAAGCCGATTATGCGTGGAACATAAGTTGACCGAAGCGCACGAAACACATTCATCGGAGAATGATGATTTTGATAACACAGTTGAAACAAGATTTAGACGTTGTGCTAGGGGCTAAGTCTTTTAGGATAAATTGTCAAACAGTACTGAACACAAATACCATAACAGTTTAAAATTTGGATCCTCTCATCTATCCAAAGTACCTACTAGAAATAGTATCTCTAAATGAATTACCCGATATGTAGTCCAGTTAAAAATACAAAGGTGGAATATTTTTATATATCTACTTGCTAATGTTTATTCACATAAACTTACTGGTAAAATAGAAAAATAATCCATAGAATTTTTATCGTTCTTGATTTTAACATCTACATCACGAACAGTAAGCCTTTTACTGATTTAACAGTTTTAATTTGAGTTAAACCTTTTCTTATCATCTCATACTGTAATTCTGATGTAGTCTGATATCCACCCAAGAGTACAGCATCTATTGAAGTATGGTATTCTAAATGACTTTGATTAAACTCTATCCTAAGTAAACTAAAAATATAAAAGAATTTAAGTACTAAGTTTACACGAGCGCTTTAATGCGCATAAGCCAAATGCGAATTTTAATAAAACGCATATGTAAACGCTCTTAAACCGTTTTAAAAGGCGTATTTCGCATTTCATTAACAAACTAATTAAAAAAAAGATTTCTTTTTCCTTCTTACTTATATTGAAAATATTATAATGTATATAATTTTAAAGGTTCATCAAAAAGGCTATACCTAATGATTCCTTTTTATAAAATTGAACGCTCTATAAAAATTTCCCTTATAATTTTTCGATAAACCGACGCGTATCAAAATTATTCAACTTTAAAATGTAATTTATAATATTTACAGGATGAGTTTTTTCTATATTTAGTACAGGTATCTCGGAAACCGTTGCAGCTACAGAGATCATAAGTTATTTAATATTCAAAATAAAAAATGTAAATAGAAACCTTGTATATAATTATTGTTCCGTATCACCTCGTATAAAAAACACGTGTCTTCGTTTTTTTATACCTTTATTAACAATGGAACGTAACTATGGTTACAACAACGACAAAATCTTCACTTGTCAATGTGTCGAAGTTTACAGTCTACGTTTACAGTACAATAGACAACTCAGCCGACTGGGACGGCTCTTGGGACTTTTTTCGCCACGCACCCTTTGGGACACTATCTGCTTTTCTTCCCAGGATCCTTCCGAAATCTGTAACCAACTGACTCGAGTCGATTCTATTAAGCAGGCTGAAACCTTCAGTGTACGTCAGCGCTCAAGAAAAACCACCAAACCTCTAATCACAAACCTTGGTTCACTAAAAACATGTGACAAAGCCAGAATTTTAAAAGTTCAGGCTCACAAGAAGTTTCTACAGGATCCTTAGTCCAGAAAACCGACAGGCTAGCATTGAAGCAAGAAACCACGCAACCACCAAACAATCTCAGACGTGCCAAGAGACTCCTTTGATACACCGTATAAAAACAAAGTACTTTCTTGCTCAAATGGCAGCAAATCCTTCTGGTCCTTTGCCAAAAACATCAGTAGAAATTTCTGTACCAGTTCTTTTCCACCATTAACTTTGGAAGATGAAATTATTTCTACATCTAAAGGAAAGGCCGAACTATTTGCTAAACAATTTGCTGCCAATTCAACCCTTCATCCACCTGTCAATCATCCAATTCCAACTGTTCCCCAGTTCCTCACAAAATGCCCAATATTATTTTTAAGGTAAAACACATTAAGCGTATCCTTTCTTCTCTTAACACCAAGAAATCGTCTGGGCTAGATGGAATACCAGCAATCGTTTTAAAAAAATGTGCTCCTGAACTTGCACCTATTTTAACCAGGCTCTTTCGAATTTCTTATGACACGGGTATATTTCCAGACAGCTGGAGAGCTGCACGTGTCCAGCCTATTCCCAAGAAAGGATCTAAATCTCTTCCATCCAACTATAGACCCATTTCACTCCTCTCAATGCTTTGTAAAGTAATGGAGAAATCCATTAACTCGCAAATTCTTAGGTACTTAGAAAAACATAAAATTTTACATGACAGGCAATACGGATTTCGTCACAAGAGATCTACAGCAGATCTTCTTTCCTTCGTTTCACACAACTGGAACAAGTCTCTTGAGTTTCTAGGTGAGTCCCAGATCGTTGCTCTTGATATATCTAAAGCTTTCGACCAAGTCTGGCATGACGCACTTCTTAATAAACTTCCCTCCTACGGTCTTCCAACTAAACTCTGCTCTTGGCTCTCCAGTTATCTTTCTAATCGACGTATATCAGTCATTGTTGATGGCCACTCTTCAAGCTTTCACGAAATTAATGCTGGAGTGCCTCAGGGTTCAGTACTAGCACCAACTTTGTTTCTTCTTCACATCAACGACCTTCTTTCTTCCACAACCAATCCCATTCATAGTTATGCTGACGATAGTACCCTTCACTCCACTTTTCAGGTTCCCAAACCAATCTCTCAACCCGACTTGGAAAGCAAACGCAGAGCGATGCAGATATCTCTTTCACAGGATCTCAATTTGATATTGGATTGGGGCGCCAAAAATCTCGTTCAATTTAATGCATCCAAAACACAATCGTGTTCCTTGTCGCGAAAAAATCATCAAACACTCATCCTTTGCTTATGAGTGGCCAGGTTTTTGCAGAGGCGGGGACACATTTAACCTTGTGAGCGTCACATTTGAGAATAACCTTAACTGGCATAAAACACATTGTATCTATAGCCACCGCGTGCTTCAAAAAAGCTTGGATTTCTTTTCCGAGCCAAAAAGTATTTTTCTCCTTCCAATTTATACACTTTGTATGTGTCCCAAATTCGACCCTCTCTGGAATATTGTTCTCATGTCTGGGGAATGGTATCCCCTTACAACCCTCAGCATTCTTGATGCCATTCAAAGAAGGGCTGTTCGTCTTATTAATGATCCTTTACTTACTCAAAGACTTCCTTCTCTTGCCCATCGTCGAGCTGTGGAGATCTATCGCTCTTCTATAGATACTTTTACGGCTTCTGCTCCGACGAATTATCCAGTATAGTCCCTCCTCTTGCAGTTCCCAACAGAGAAACTCGTGGTGCCGCGCGTATGCATCCCTATACAGTTCAATTGGACAGGGCCCAACTTCCATATTTCGTTCGTTCTTTATCCCTAGAGTTTCTAGACTGTGGAACCTGCTGCCAGCGGAGGTCTTTCCTTCCCCCAAATCTTCAAGTTTTTAAGTCCCGTGTTAACAAACTTCCTCTCACCCCTGCTTAAGACACCCACGGTACTGTTAGTTCGTTAAAAAAGCTTATAAAAAAATATTTTTAAAAAATGTGATAGCAACTATTTCCTTCCCATTTAAAAATAAAATCAATCTAATGTTAAAGCTCAAAAACGGAGTAGGTACTACATTAAATATCGGATTTACCTTTTATTAAGATACCTTTCTACAAGTTTTCATTTTCACTTTTTTCATTTCAAATAGAGAAGTGAGAGAAATTTGTGAAAAAAAAAAACTGTTTTTTCAAAATATCTAGTAAGCCATAATTTTTTTGGACAACACAAAAAGTGATTTAAACTAAGCTTTAATAAAAACTAAAATTCTTTCCCATTTAACCATCTCTGAAGCTGCAGCGGTTCTCGAGATCCCTGTGCTAAACATCGAAAAAACTTACCCTGTATAGAGGGACTCTGAATGTTGATCAAAAAAATAAAAACAAAAAAAAATATTTCTAAAAATAACTTATTTAAAAAACAATCTCCTATAACACCATGGATTAAGTAACTCAGTATTACAAAAGCTGAGGGTGATTGAACAAACGCTTTAATGGTTTTTTAATAAGACGTAGGTAAGTATAAATTTCTTACTAGTTTATATGTAACACAAATTATGTTGGCCAGTGTTTTTACACATCAGATCGGAGAGATTGATTATTTGGAACTCTACTAAAGGAACTTAGGAAAAACAAGTTAGCTTGTTTGTGACTTTAAATTAGTTTATTTTATTATTTTATGCTGTGATGGTTTTGGCAAACTAAGCAATTTTTCATAATTTTAGCTTTCTTCTAGCTACTACTCTAATCTCTTGTGTTTGGCAAAATGTTACAAGAATATATTAATAGAAAACTTTTGAACTTTCATTGTCTTTATTGTTTTTATTCACACACGTTTCGGGCAGTACAATCTCTGTCCGTTTTTATGTGTAAAGGTGAGTTTAAAACGGAGAGAGTAGTACTGCCCGAAACGTTGTGTGTAAATAAATGAAATAAAGACAATGAAACTCCGAAACTCTTCTTAATTCATTATCTACGACATTTCGAATTACAAGTATATGAAGTTGATATATCACATACTTTACTAAACAATTGACTTTCCTAAGAGGTGGACAAAACTTTCTTGATCTTTTGGCACACTTTTCCGGAAAGCCTTCCCAAAGTAAATGCCATTTGGTATCACTTATTAAACGGCCCCAAATTCTTACCACAGCACCAGGATTGTATACTTCATAAATACAAATGTCTCTTGGAACGACTACACTACCAAACCTGAAACAAGAAACGCTGGTAGTAGTTTATTTTTGGAAACCTTTTTCTAGCAGCAGTAAATTGGAAACACCTTCCCAATTAAAGAAACGAACTAAAAAAAACAAATAGTTAAATTCAAATTCTTTTAAATACTATTAAATACTTCAAATCGTAACAAATACTAGACTAAAAATATGATGTGATCCAAGGATTCGGAAGGATTTAAAAATTATTTTAGGTACTTCAAAATGCTAAAATTATATTCGAATTTCTGGTTTTATTAAACAGTTAAATTTTACAAAAATAGTCGATCGAATTTCGGTATTTTAAATTTACCAGATTTGATTTGATTAATTCCTTCTTCTTAAAAACTAAAAATCGCCAATTTTTGTTAGGTTTTTAAGTAGTTGAAAGGATTTAAAATGGACCAATTTTATTTATTTTTTTATCAGGGCTATGATTTCATTATTGAAACGTATTTGTTTATTCTTACTTTTGATTGACTGTATTTGGAGTTTAGAGCGTGTACGATCTTTAAATTAATATTAATCCAGGGCTACAATTGGAGCTCAATAATTACAATAGTAATAAAAATAAAAACCAAAGTTTTAAAAAATTAGATAAATATTGTATATGTTGTATACAAAATTGTATACATACAGCATATGTCAAAAGTAGAGAACAATTAATAACAAAGGTAATCTTTTCTGGAATTATTAATACAAACATTATTGTTTGAAAATAGAAAAATATTGCACATTGTAATAAGGACAGGCACTAATAATACAGGTGGAATAAGGACTCACTTAATAAGGATAGTGCCTGGATTTATTTATGCCCGTTTTAGGTCGTCTTTTATTTTGGCCTAAGCAGTGTCTTAACATCGGAACTGTTCCTGTAGCCAAAGGGATGCAAATTTTTAGGGGTTAAAAATACTTAAAACCCTGCTTTTTCAAATGTAAAAAATTAAATAAAAAATAAATAAATAAATAAATACAATACTCTTTATTTCCATTTGATTTACATTCGTAAATATTGCGATAATGTCATATGTATTTCTGTAATTGTGTAAAACAAAAGCGTTCTCCACAAAAACAAGAAAGAAAACTACCAACCGGTAACTGCGTTTTATGACTATTAAACAAAAATTTCTTCTCATTTTTTATGAATAGTAGTACTGTCTGCATCAGTGATGACAAACCAATGGCACGCGTGCCCAAGCTGGCACGTGACGTAAAAATTAGGCACGCGAGTATATTGATTTTTTAAAAATATGACTGAAACTAAAATGAGGGAAGTTTTAAGTTGGTGTTTTTTTTTGCTATTCAAAATTTGAAGTAATTGAAAGAAATTGAAGGGGAAAGAAAAGAAAGCAGGTGAAGAGTGGTTCACATGATGTGCAATAATTCTAAATTATGAGTACAGGCATTTAATTAATGCCAGTTTAAATAATACCCGATCCTAAAAGGAAACTCTGCAATAACTTCTCTAATGGTACAGAAATGTATATAGGTGGTATTCTTTCAAAACATAACCAGTTTTACTTTCCTCAGTTCAGTTCACGAATGTTCGTAAATGATCATGATCATTTGATCACTAGATAAATACGCTGCAAACCTTGTTGGTGCTGAAAGTGACGGAATTTTATTCAATTTTTTTTTTTGATATTCATTTTGATTAATAATGTGACACTAGATTACAGGAGTGTACAAATAAATGCCTTTACTATTCATATTATACAGGGCACGCAGTAACTCTACCGACAAACCTATGGAAAGTAATTAAAATAAAAAGTAAGAAACCACTTTTTATGAACATGAGTGTTAAAAATTATCATTTTTATATAAATTTTATATCAATTCAGATAATTTTAAAATTTTGAAGTCGTCTTTTATGCAGCAAAAGACATTTTTAAACATACAAAAATCTACTCAATATCGTCCATGAGAGGTTAAAGGTAATATTTTCAAGAAAAATGACGATAACCTAAAAAAACTTATTTTGTAAGGAAAATATTATTCAATACACCATTGTTGCAGAGCTTTTATTTTATATAATGATTAGTAAAGCATACGAAGTGATAAGCTGTACTCTTATTATTATTATACCTTATACTAAATACTGCAGAATTAGATAGCGATTGATCTCATGCCAAAAATGGTTTGTATTTATTTACACAAAAACCATACATTATAAGAAAGAAGTCGAGAAATCAAATTTGTTTTAAACTTGATAGTAACTTTCAAAAATATATATTTTAAGAAAATGACGTGGCATAATTATTATATTTGACGTTGTTATGTATAATAAATTTTACGTAACAACTTAATATTTTAATTTCAATATTTTACAACCTGTATTAGACCATGAAAGTGGACTACAATAAAATAATATGGTATATTGGTAGTATTCCTGTAAATGTATGTAACAAACTTTTTATTTTATTCTGGAGAAAAGCCACAAATAATATTTTCTTTAAAATAATATGATAACAAACAAAAAGTACAAATTATTGAATGTGCCTGTATATCTAAAATGCAATTAAATTAGATCAGTAGATTGCCTAAAAATAAACTCATTCAGCCAAATCAACACACGGTGAGCTTTCATTGGTCTTGTCTCTTGTTGTAGCTCTTGCTTGACTATAAACTCCTTTAGTTTTTTTTTTTTTTTGAATATACAGGTAGACAGTGCTTGTCTAAAGCCGCACCCCCCCTAACTTATCTTTGATTTGTTTGTTGGATGCTTCCTGGAAAATTTAAGCGACTTTACTAAGACAACATATATGTCACCAAATCTTAGACAAGATATGACAGATAGGTAATTGTCAAACTGGATAGCTGAAAGCGCCATTTTGAAAAGTAAAATTAAATGGAATAGGATCTTGTAACACATCATTTTAATCTTCCTGGACAAGTTCTCTTATAACCCCAGAATATAAAGTACTTTATCGGCCTTAAATAAGGGTACTTTCAAAAATTACCTGGAATACCAGATTTTGAATGGTTATATTTCCAAAACTAATAAATGTAGTATTTTCTTTAAAGGTCTTTTAGATATCTTTTTTAAAGCCTAAGTCCAGACCCTACATCCATTTGCCCGTAAAACACAAAAACATTTGTATAAAAACGGTATGCGAAAGCCGTTTAAAAACATTTAAACAAATCAGTGATACTGGAGGAATTTCGAATTTAAAGAAATGTTTGAAAACACATTTTAAACAGCTTTCTTTATACAGTTTTTATACAATACTTTTTGTCCCACCCTGTATAGTATCACCAATATTAGATACCATGAGATAAATGCTTAAAAGAGCTTTCAGAAAATACCACATTAGGTGTATCTAACTTTATTAGATTCGGAAATACATCCCTCTCTTAAATGAGGAATTCAGGTAATTCTCAAAGTACCGCCACTGTAGTAGGTAGGTAAAGGTATTGACTTTATATTTTAAGGTTATAAAGTACCCGTTTACAGGAGACCACAAGACCCCCTTTCCATTTAATTTTTCTTTTCAAAATGGGCCTAGCTGTCAGTTTGACATTTATATCTGCCATCTCCTGTCTAAAATTTGGTTTATGTTGTCTCACTAAAATCCTTAAATTTTTATAAAAAAATACCAAACAACTCAAAAGTTAGGATGAGGGGGTCCTGAATTTAGACAAGCACTGTCTATATATAGTATATATAGTAAACCACTTGTTACCAATAACAAAAAATTACCTACTCTACTCTAAAATACATAAATCTTCGGCCGCTAATAAGTCAAAATCCTGAGGTCTATAATCTTCTTGAGTAGAGTGACTTTTCTTCCACCATGTTCCATAGGATCGCTACAGGAATACATTAATAGTTGTAATACAAGTAATATAATAGTTTGTTAATTTGTGCGACAACAATAGAGAAATATTGCACAGTAAAATAAGGTCAGGCACTAATAATACTGGCATGGCTTGTGCAGATGCATGGTGGAATAAGGACTCCCTTAATAAGGGTAGTGCCTGGCTTTATTCATGTCGGTTTTAGGTCGTGCCTTATTTTGGTCCTATTTTAACTTTGAACTGTTCGTGTAAACCGAATGACTCCCGAGCACAAACCTTGAAAAGTTTTTGTAGAAGTAAAAATACTGAAAACTTTGCTTTTCAAATGTATTTCTTTAATTGTGTAAAACAAACCCTACAACACAAAGCAATAAAGAAAAACATCTAAAATTTGTTTCCCTGTTTTTAGGTTAGTGATACTGTTAACATGATTTGCAATAACTCTAAATTATGGGTACAAGCACTATTTAAATAAGGCCGGTATTAATAATACCCGAGCTTAATAAGGCAACTCTGCAACAATTCTCTCATATCTAGATTATAAAAAGTGTGATATTGACTAGAATGTGTTAAAGTTTTGAGACTTATAAAGAAAGTATCAGATTAGTCAACAGCTGATTAAATATGATCACTAAGCATATATTATTTATTTTATTTAAAAATACTCTAAAATAGTAATTATTAAAATACACATTTTGGTAATTTTTTAGAAATCCTTGCTGCAACTCCGATTTGATGAAATTTGGTATGCAGGGGTTTTTGGGGCATGATCACGAACCTAAAAGAATTTTTTACTGTATTTCCCCTTCTTTGCACACAATTCTTGATTTAAAGCTAAAGTAGCACACAAAATTTGATTTTCATTTTATAACCCCGTTTTCCTACGTATTTTACATTGTTTTTGGATGTATAGTTTCAGTAACATAAGACTTAAGACTTAACGTTAAGCCGTAACAAAAATGAACATGTGACAAGTAACCTGATAATTTATAGTGCCAAAAACTTAAGCAGTAAGAATAGCCTGATTTATAGTTTCAGTAAACTTAAGACTTAAATCTAAGCCGTAAGAAAATGAACATGTGACAAGTAACCTGATAATTTATAGTGCCAAAAACTTAAGCAGTAAGATTAAGCTGTAAGACGTAAGAAGTAAGAAATGGTTTATTTTTATTTCTTAAGTCTTAAGTCTTACGGCTCGGTTGACATCGGTCGTTTTCGCCGATAATCGGCAGCCTCATGTTTACATTTTTGGTTATTTATGGGCCATTTTACATTAAATTTTATTTTTGTTGTCGTTGATGTCCTTTGTAAACAGCATAGAGCCAATCTACCTAAATTATATTTTATAAAATACATTTTTAAAAATGACAACAACAATATTCATAACCTAAAAAACTTAAGGAGATACTTTAAATTAAGGAACTATAAATTGACTTGTCATTACTGCTTACTTCTTACGTCTTAACGCTTGTTTTAAGTCCTGAGTTCTATACGTTACTGACACCAGATAACGTACTGACAGTTTCAGCAATGTGCAAGACTCTAAGACGTTAAGCCTGTCAGAAGAAATGAAACATGTGACAAGTAACCCGATAATTTATAAGTGCCAAATACCTTAACGAGTAAGAATTAAGCCGCAAGACGTAAGAAGCGGTAAGAAATGGTTTATTTTTACTTCTATAAGTCTTAAGTCTTACGGCTCGGTTGACATCGGTCGTTTTCGCCGATAATCAGGCAGCGTCATGTTTACATTTTTGGTTATTTATGGGCCATTTTACATTAAATTTATTTTTGTTGTCGTTGATGTCCTTGTAAACAGCAAGAGCCAATCTACCTAAATTATATTTTATAAAATACATTTTTAAAAATGACAACAATAATATTCATAACCTCAAAAACCGTAAGGAGATTCACGAATCTGAAAGTTTTTTGGCGGAAACGTTTCGTTCTCGAGATATTCATCATCAAGTTCAAATTTGAACTAAGCCTATTTCACTATATTCTCCCCTTCTTTTGCACACAATTCTTGATTTAAAGCTAAAGTGTGCCACACAATATTTGATTTTTACCTTTAGAACCCGTTTTCTACGTTTTTACATTATTTTTGCATTAAATTGTGTGGCTTTTCTTTGATAATGCATGGCTACCATGCACACTCACGTGGAGCTTCCATGGCACACTGGGATTGAAATAGTGCTTCAAGTATAGCTATACAATTTAATGCAAAAATAAATATGAATAAGTAAAAACAACGTTTTAAAGGTGAAATAAATGTGTGTGCCACTTTAGCTTTAAATTAAGTTGTGTGCAAGGGAAGGTGTAAAAATATTTTAATAATATTCAAGCAAACTATATATTTCGTCATTAAACTTGCCCTCAACTGTATGTGTTTGTCTCAGATATAGGTATAATGTTTGAAGCTAATATCTATTTGATATATTGAAGAGCAATATAGATGTTTGAAAAAATATAGATAAGTATATATTACATACATTTTCTTAACGGAGGTGAAATAAATACGGCATCCTAGTAAAGTACCTTGATTTTATTATTTATTTGCATACAAAACATTACAGTAATTTTAAATATTTAAGTGAAAAATTGCTTTTGAATTTTAATGTCATTTACCACAAATATCAATGTTTGATATCGTTATATCGAGAGTTAAATATCGATAAAGATTAATGACATTTGATTTCCGATATATCGATATTTAAAATCGATATATTGTTGCCATTCTATATATAAATAACCCACATTTAGATCATAGTGGCTAGAAGCAGTAAACAAATGGTGGGTTACGATTATGCGTACTTAAAAGTCATGGCAAGAATACAATACCGCCACTCTGCTGTGTGCTCTCCTACACAAACTGGCTACTGTGCACGAACGTAGTAATTGTTTAATTTATTCCATATATAACGGTCACATAAAAAAACCCCTAAGGGGTGTTGGAACAATGTCATAAAACGGTAATTAATTAATCTCTATCTTAATTAAAAATCTAAACAATTTAACACATTTTAAAACCAATTTAAGAATACAAATTTAAATTTAAAAAGATACCAGCCTAAGTATACAAATTTAAAAGCAACTACTTCACTAAATTTTCTCTATCTTTTATCATTGTAAAAAACTCTTCCAGAGTATAAAAATGCCCTATTATACAAAATAATTTTTAACAATTAATTTTAACAACCTATGGATTGGCAAGAGTTACGTATGCTTTCAGGAAAGTTGTTAAAATTTTTATTATGGTTGTATTACACATTTTTTGTATATATGAGAAATTACACCTTTCTGAGAGAAGATCATTCTTGGCATTCCTAGTATTATATTGGTGTTTTATATCACAGTTGGTAAACATATCACAGATTTTCACGTACAAATATCACAGAATCAAGTATATACATACTAACCAGTGTTAAAATTTTTCTTTCAATAAAGACACTTCTACAACTTTCTTGCTGTTTCATTTTAAAAATACTCCTAATGCACCTTTTCTGTAACTTACCATAACTCTAGATACATCGGTGGAATTTCCCCAAAATCAGACCATACCTTAACCTTGACTGAACATATGACTGATAAGCAATCAATGCTGCATCCATGCTCTACATGCTCCACTATTACTCTTAGAGCATAACGGTATCTAGAAATACCCACCGCAACACTCTCTACATGCTCCCTCCAGTCTAACCTTGCATCAATATAGAACACCCAAAACAAAACACTCTCTACAGATTTTAACTCTTTATTGTTATGTGTAATTGTCAAATAATTGTTACCTCGATTGGCAAATAAAAAGAAGTTGTGTTTTAGATACATTAAGAAGAAGATCATTAAAGAAAAATATTCATCAAGAGTGTTGCAATGCAGCATTTATTTTTAAAACTAACACTTCCTGATTTTCCTCGCTAAATATAAAGTGGTATCATCAGCATACAGCACAGTATACTCATTTTGAAACATCTGAAAGTTCATTTGATGTATAATATATAGAAGAGGTCCCAGAATAGAACCCTGTAGGTACACCTTTAGTTACATAAATTTTTTAGATTTCAGTAAATTTCCTCTTTCATCAGTTTCGACCACTTGTTGAGAACGATTTTCAAGGTATGATTTTAACAAACTCAAAGCAACCCCTCTAATACCATACATTTCAGTTTCACACACAAGGTGTCATGATTTACACAATCGAAAGCTTTGGAAAGGTCCAGACACATTGCCACTGTTTGCTTCTTATTATTTAATGAATTCAAAATTTTTGAAATTGCTTGATATATAGCTCTGATTGTTGATTTCCCCTTTCTAAAGCCATTTTGCTTATATACTAATGATCTTATTTCGTTCCAAAAATTTATTAGTCTATTATATATAGCTCTTTCAATTATTTACTTATATTTGACAATAAAGAAATTGGTCTGTAGTTCTTTTTCATCGTCTTTCTCGCCCTTTTTATATATAGCCTTAACGTAAGCAGATTTTAGAAGATCAGGAAAACGTCCCGTCATAAAAACATAAATTAATAATATGTGATAAAGGAACTGATATTACTGACGCACTTCTTTAAAATATAAACTGGGATCTGGTCCTCACCCACAGACTTTTTATTTTTAGATTTCTGATTATTTTATCTACTTCAAAATGACTCATGGGATCAAAAAATATTGACTGGTTTATTCGTTGTTTTTATAAATGAACTTTGATTACCAACAGACTTGACATCGGGACTAACGTTGATGAAATAGTTGTTCATGTTATCAAGAATTTGTACAGGATTTTTATTTTTATTTGCAAAACTTTCAAACACTGTCACACTCTTATTATTTTTCCCAGTAATATTTTTAACTAAACTCCAAAGTGGCTTTTGCTTTGTTCTCAGCATTAGAAATAAATGACTTATTTGAAATATGTTTTGCCTCTTTTATGACCTTTTTTAATATTCTACAATATTTATTGTAAAACTGTACCGAGTTTGACCTTTTCCTTTTTATAATATAATACTCTTTTATATTTGCATGAAACTCTTATTCCTGTGGTTTATTCAATAATTTGATTTTTGCAGAATTAAATTTTTTAAAAACAAATATACTGTTAAATAAATTGTAGAATAGATTTAAAAAGCTCAGTGAGCCTCATTCACACCATCACACGCTATCCACAGTCGCTTAACTTACCTTTTCAAGTTCTTGCTCAAAAAAGCCAACTTATTACGTGAAAAATCCCTTCTGCTTACATTTTCTGTTCTCTAATTTGACCATTTATACGAACTGCACTCAGAACCTGGGCATGGTGATCAGAAACGGCAGAGTTTAAAACATAACCGTTACACTCATTTGGTACATTACAAAAATATTGTCCAATCAGTGTAGAAGTATCTCCTAGTTACTCTAGTTGCCTGAAAAAATATTTTGTGACTGATTAAAAGCCCGCATTAAATCTAAAAAAACGTTTTGTTTGTTCTATCTTCTTCTAACATGTTTAGGTTAAAATCTCCAGCAATAACAATTCTATGCTTAATATAATTTATATGTACATAATCTAAAATATCCTCTAACTGTTCCATAAAAATCTCATAAGGTCCTAGCACACGTCTATACAAACAAATTATAACAATTTTTGGCTGTTTTCGATTGCACAGGCAACCTCAATAACCCCTTCCTTACTTTTATTGATAACAGTCTTTTCCTCAACAAAGTCCAGATCATTTTGTACTGTAAATAGATACGCCACCATGTTTTAAAAGATGTTCTCGTGTAATGAGACACTAGATTATAATTATTTATTTTTATGTATTGAATCTCGTCAGATTCCAACCAATGTTCACTAAAACACAAACACATCAGGCTTATTTACAAGGCCATCAACAAATGTTTCTATTTCTAATGTTTTATTCCTAATGCTTTGGATATTTTGGTGAAGAATGTATAACTTTTTCTGATTTCATTTTCGTTAAAGGACCATTATTTAAACTGTCTAATTGCTATTGCTGATAGCAAATTTTCGGTTTTTCTTTATTTAATAGACGTAGATAAACAGGACACTTGATGTTAAACACAGTGTGGGTGGTGTCATACTTGGTTTTATATTTTTTATTTGATGTAACGCAATTATACAACTATTGGCTTCTTTACAGTTTTCCTCTTCATGTAGTACGCCACATTTACCACAAACTTTTGTATTTTCACACTCCTTGGCTGCATGTCCGTACTGACAACAATTATAGCAACGAATTACACTTATGTATTCGTATACTCTACACGATCGATATCCAATATATAGTCTTCCCTCTGATTTTAACATTATTTTTGGAATGTTTCAGGATCACATTCTATTATGGTTAAATAGGTTTTGACCATTTTTTAAATACTCTAACCTTAAACTGGCTATTGGGTGTTATAATTGACGAATTTTGCTTCTTTAATACCTCTATCAGTTGTTCGTCATCATATAGTTGTTCGATGCCCACTATTTTTATCGATGGATTTTTCCGTGATGGTATTTTTGTTGTTACACTATCCCCCAAGTTTGTTTCTATATTATCTTTAAATTTTTGGCCTCATCTTCATTTCTAACCTTTATGATTACTGATCCATCTTTTAGGTTCTTCATACTTGTTATTCCTACTCCGATGTCGATAGGATTTGTATTTTTTTCTATATCTTCTATTGTATTCTCATTACTCTGGTTAGAACTAGGTTTTACTATAATTACACCTTCCTTTGACTTTCTTAATACGGTTGCATAGCTTCTCTCTTGGTTTTTTCATGACTTGTTTTGGACTTGTGACTTGATGGCCCAATTTCTAAGGTGTCAATTTTTTCTTGAAGAAATTTAATTTTTGTCGTTCAACTGAAGTATAATCTCATTTTTATCGTTGATAATTTCTTCTTTTGCTCCATTCAGCTGTTTGAGCAATTCAACTTCTTTTTCTAAACCATGTACGTAATGTTCGTTTGAGGTTATGGTATCATTCCCACAACACAAAATTTCATTTTTCGAGATATACTTTACGGATTTGCGATCTATACAGCTAGGATGGTAAATAGATAGACATTTTACACACAATATGACTGATACAGCTTTAGATTTACAACATTTAAACTTTTTGTCGGGAGCTAAATCATCGGCGTGGCCGGTGTTTGTATTTTGTCAAGGCTTTGGGCGCGCATATTCGTCCACCCATCTGCGCGGTCGTATAAATCCGAAAATGCTTCTGCCACTGAGGATCTAAATGTAGGTTATCTATGGTGACAAGTCGGTCGCCATTTTACTTATATAAAATAATAAACCTAAAAATGCTTTTAAACAACTTATATAAATCTGTTGTTTTTCATTTTTACGTCATTGTTTTGAAAACAATCTTTGAATATCCTAAACTTCTCAGTTTATTTTTTAGATAATCAGCAAGTTTGAAAGGGTAAATTGGGTAAAAGAGTAAACCTATGAATATTTTATAATAAATAAATATCTGCTATCACAATATACAACACATATCTTATACATGAATATATGGGGCGTGCTGTAAAATTTTAAGTAATGGAAACCATTTTTATAAACTTACCTATTTGGTCTGTTCAAAATGTTATCTTTACATTTTTTCTGTAAAATGTACAGGGAAGCTAATAATTAACCCCTTCAAATTTACATGAGATGTAATATGTTCTGCTCGGCGACGCACCACCCGGTATACTTTATTATAGGCATGGTAGAAGTAGCTAGTAGTATTTACACTTGGAATTTTTTTACTTATTTACAAAAACTTTATTTTGTTTACTTGTTAATACCATTTTCTACTACTAAAGTTTATTAACAGGCAAAAACAAGAAAAAGGATGAGAAAAAACAAGAAAAAAGGAAAAACCAAAAAAGAAACTCCCAAAAAGACAAGGGAACCTGAAGAAGAAATGGACGCCACTGAAGCACTCCTTTGCTGCAGAACCTAAGTCTAAAGATCCTTTGGACGCACTACCAAAAGGGTAAGAGCTGCTTTACTTCAGTTAGAATAGGCACTGCAACCTCTAGTAGGTGTATGGTACAAAGGTACCTCAAATGACAATCTTGAATTTGTGACATTGAACGCACTTTATCTACTCGTGGCGTCATTCCCGCTAATTGGTATTTTCGGATTTATGGCGGGCTTTTTATTTTATGAATTTATTTTATAAAAACTAAATATTAACTTTTATTACATGGTTAAAATGAACACGTTTTCACAATCCATAAATCTTATAGCATATAATAAATACAAAATAACAGCTTTTTGGATGTTGTCACTCATGCCAATTGCCACATATATGACTTAGAAGATATGATTAAAAAAAAAAACTTATTTTTAGAATTTAATTACATCACTAAATATTTATTTTTTGGTTAGAACCTTTAATATGGACGACTTCAAACGTTTTTACTCCAATGAAGATGAAGCCAAATCTATTCCTTACTTTTGGGAGAAATTCGACCCGAGAGAACTATTCCATTTGGTTTGGGAGAATACAAATATGCAAATGAACTTACTAAAGCATTCATGAGCTGTAATCTAATTTCAGGTAACTTAACCAAAAATTATGTCATAATCAGAATTGGGTCCTATTTGAATACTCGAGTATTCTGAATAGTATTCAGAATACACATTTTGCTGGTATTCGAGTACATTTGTGTGTTGGTATTTAGTATTCGGCAGAATACTTTTTGGCTAGTACTCAGGATTCTGTATTCGAATACTTTTGAAGTATTTGACAAATACTTTTTTTAAATATTCAGAATACCGGAATGTGTAAGCAGTATTCTAAAAGTAAGGGAAAAATAGAGGTAAGAACTTTTTTTCAGTATTCGACCCAACTCAGGTTATAATCTACCAAATACTACTTTAACACCTAAAAGCATTCTGTTATTATTTGTGGCTGAGACTGACGAGAAAGTTTGCAACATACATATAGGATTTTTTTTTCTTAAGGTAGAAATTCCTATTTTTTCTGCAATCGCCTCTGCATATCCGATAACTTTAAAATCGATTTGGAAACATATACTGTATTAGGATTATTATTTTGAATAAGCCTAACAAATAAAACACGCACATACTAATACTAAATAAGGTTTATTTCTAACTGAATGGAAATGATACAAAATGCAAAGATAAACATTCATACATTTTTTGTGTTCTCAACATACTATCATTTTTTATTATTCGATAAAGGTAAAGGTACAATATCCAACACCTTTCCCCTTAAGTGAACAATATTACATAATTACCTTATTCTAAAATAAAAAAGTAATTTAAACAAAATGTAAACTAAACGTCCCTAAACACCTACCACTAAACGATCTGGAGGCTTAATCTGACTACGCCGCCTAAGATTTTTTTGTTCAGAACAAATATTTTCACCAACCTCCAGACATTTACGATTATTAATATCTAAACAATTTTCATTAACGTTATCTAATTCTAAACGTGGTAGAATAGAAACGACTTCAGAATTTTGATTTCTAGGTACTTCGGAATAATATGGTTTTAACTGATCTATATGTCGTTTCCACTCTAACTCGTCGTCAGTACTAATTGAAAATGTTTTTTACCTAACACCTTTTTTATCGTCCCCGCACACCACTGCTCCTTTCTTTGACGGTAATCACGGGCCCAAACACGATCATTTAAATTAAAAGTACGATCTTTGTTAGATTTATAATTTTTTCTTTGACAGTCCTGCTTATACTCTACTATATCAGCTGTTGAGGGTAAAAGTAAGTCAAATTTTGTTCTAAGGTTATGACCTAATGGAAGCTTAGCAGGTGATTCCCCTGTAGTGGTGTGTGGAGTATTTCTATATTGCAACAAAAACCGATTAATTACTAAATGAATATCAACATTAGAATTTTCGTATCTCGCTTTTAGAATAGCATTCTTCATTATCTTTACCGCTCTTTCTCCAAGACCATTTGTACAAGGATGGTAAGGAGCGCCTGTTATATGTTTTATCCCACAGACATTTAAAAAGTCTGAAACTCCTCTGAAGTAAAGGTTTTGGCATTATCGGTGCAAATTTTGTGTGGTATTCCAAATCTCGCGAAAAGTTCTCTAAATATTTTAATAGTAGTTGTTGCCAACAAGTTTGGCACTATGAAACATTCGAGCCACTTGGACGTTGCATCCTGAATTACCAAAAAAAACTTGTCAAAAACAGGTCCAAAAAAGTCTGCATGTAAACGGGTCCAAGGTTGTCTTGGCCAATCACAGGTTGTCAGAGGAGTTTTGGAGGGATTGCTAGAGTAAATTATACAAGATTTGCAATTTTGTGATAATTTTTCAATTTGTGCATCTAATAAAGGCCACCAAACGTATGACCTAGCTAGCAATTTCATTTTAACTACGCCCATGTGCGTACTGTGCAATTCCTCCAAAACATAGTTTCTGTATTTTTCAGGTATAATTAATCTATATCCCCACATTAAACAATTTTGTTCAACAGTAATCTCATTTTTTCTAAGGAAATATGGTTTAAAAACCGGTTCAGGACACGAATTCGGCCAACCATTCCGTACATAAAAATTATTTTACTAAGAATACGGTCTTTCGCCGTTTCTTTTTTAATTTCTGAAAAATTTACCGGTATATTTGATTCTTGCAATAAATTTAAATATGAATAACTAGGATCAATTTTAAAAAATAAAATTTTGTTACCTATTTCTGTGTTATTTTTTTGTGGTAACCGTGATAAACAATCTGCAAAATTCTTTCTGAATTTACAAATTTTATTTCGTAGTTAAATGCAGATAAAATGTATGACCACCTTTGTAAACGGCTTGCAGCAAACAATGGAATTCCTTTTTATCGCCAAAAATTGTTAACAATGGTTTGTGATCAGTGACCAAAATAAATTTTTGGCAATAAAGGTACTGAAAAAATTTTTTGACACCAAAATTATAGCTGCAGCCTCCTTTTCTATTTGAGAATATGTGAGCTCGGCTTGATTCAACAAACGAGAGGCAAATGCTATAGGTTTCTCGGAGTTATCCGGAAAAATATGGCTTAAGGTTGCACCTAGAGCAAAACTAGAAGCATCAACTGTTAGCTTAATTTTCTGTTTTGGATCAAAGTGAGCAAGAACTCTCGAGGAAAGCAAAATATTTTTAGCTTTTTCAAAACTATTTGCGCACTCTGGTGTCCAGCACCATTTTGCGTCTTTTTTAATAACCGATATAATGGTTTTAAAACATCGGATGCGTTTGGTATAAAACGACAATAAAAGTTTATCATGCCTAAAAATGATTTTAATTCGGTTACCGTTTTAGGTACTTGAACGTTTTTAATCCCTAAAACTCTTTCATTAGACGTGTGAAGACCGTTTTTATCTATTTCGTGTCCTAAATACCTAACGGATTTTTGAAAAAACTACATTTTTCCTTTCTTACTTTTAACCCACATTCATGCAATCTTTTAAACACTTTATCTAAACGCTCGATATGTTCTTTGTCATTCTTTCCAGTAACTAAAATATCGTCAATAAAACAAGCTACTCCTTCCATTTGAAACATTTGCTCCATTATTTGCTGAAAAATAGCGGGTGTGGTTTTAATGCCATACGGCAATCGTGTATATGAAAAAAGACCTTTATGAGTTGAGATGGTGACAAGTTTACGTGATTCCTCATTTAAAATAATTTGCTGGTATGCATCTGATAAATCTATTTTTGAAAACTTATCACCACCTTGTAACTTGAAAAATAAGTATTCTATACGGGGTAAAGGAAAATGCTGATCTAAAAGCTGAGGATTAATAGTTATTTTAAAGTCACCGCATATACGGATATTGCCATTTGACTTCAAAACGGGCACTATAGGGGTAGCCCAATCTGAGAACTCTGTAGGCACTAAAACACCTTTATTAACTAAGCTATTTATTTCGTTCTCGATTTGAGGTTTAAGAGCGAATGGCACTGGCCTAGCTTTGTAAAATTTTGGGGCTGCACCCTCTTTTAATGGAAGCGAGACTTTATATTTGTTGAAAGCTCCCAGTTTATCATCAAAGGTGCACTCATATTTATGTAACAATTGAGCTATAATGGAAGGATTATTTTTAATCATTGTGTTACCAACAAAATTTTGATTAACAACCTTAGACGTTTTAATTTGAAAACTACTCTCACCATAATTTAATTTGGTTATCCCTAAATTTAACATGTTTAACCCATTCCGGCCAATTAACGGTGGTCCACCGTTTTTTATAACATATGTTTTTAAAATAAAACATTTCTTTTCAAAAATTATATTTAAATTAAGATAACCTAAAGGTTGAAAAGTAATGCCTACATAGTCTCTTAAAGCTAAATCATTTTCGTACATTTTTCTGTCTTTAAAGTGTTTTAAGTACAATTTTTCCGAAATGGCGCTATGCGCAAACCCGAATCTGCCTCAAAACTTATAGGAATATTTTCTACTATTAAATTTACATAAGTTGGTTTTATATTACCCATACTATCAATGTCACACAAATTTAAGTCTCTAATATTACCCATAAAATCAGACCTGTCACTATCTGAATCCTGGTTAGAAGTATTATCTGTTAAAAAATTATTTGAAAAACGCTTGCATTGGGGCGCTAAATGCCCTTTTATGCCACATTTATGACATTTATAATTTTTAAAAGCACACTCGCGAGCTAAATGATTATTTCGGCCACAAACATAGCACTTACTTGATTGTTGCTGACTTGTTTTTATACCTGAACCGCCTGCTCGCTGTTCAGCGCCTCCTCTGCGGCCATCTCTTGCCCCGGAACGTTCACTAAATTGGTTTTTCCACTGTGGTCCTCGGTTTGCGTGATCTTGAAAATTTAAAGGTTCACTTTTCACCACAACACCTTAAACTTTCTCTTACACCATGTTCCTTTAAAGCAGACTCCTCTTGGATAAGGAGCCACCTCTTTAACAACATTTTTAAAAGACACGGACGTAAAGGGGTTTTCTTCAAAAATGCGATCCATAATTTTCTCATCGTTAATACCTCAATAACGAAAACGTCTCGCATTACCACTCGGTAATTCAGCTCCAAAACCACAGGTTGATGCCAATGCTTTAACTTTTGCTTCCCATTCTAAATTAAGATAGTTGAGTAAATAAAATGTAACATTTTTTCTTTATTGAAAATAGACATTTTTAAATAATAATAATAATAAAAAAATATTTTGAAAATACAAGGTTTAAAAAACCTTTCATTTGGAGTGTAAAATTCAATTCTAAGCACTTTGTACTCCTCATGTTTTTTTTTTCAATATTTTGTGTTCTTACCCTAATTTTCGTGTTTTAATCTGAGATTATTCAAATTTTCCGCCATACCGCTATTCATATGACATACCGACTGTCCACGGATGTGGTTTACAAAAGGACAAATGGACCAAAAATTTTAATTTTCGAAAAAGTCTTTTTCTACAAGTTATTGCATACATGGTATGCAATAACTTGAACAACCAAATTTTTCGCAAAGAGGACACTACCTTTATTTTTACATACATACAGGTGTTAAAAAAGTTTAATTAAACTGATTTTGAAGTTATCAAAAATTTAGTATTTTAAATTTTTATAATAAGATCTAAAAAAATCCTTATAACTTGCTTTTCAAACAGCTACTTCTTCCAAATTTCTACACAACACAATTTTTCATTTATAAACGAATGTCATCAAAGCGTTTTCGCCAAATTATGGAGTTTAATAAAATGTTATAATTTTTATTGATTACAAACATTAATTTAAATACATTTTCTTAATGATATTTTGCCTAAAAATTAAAAGTAAAAGTAGTTTACTCTTCGAGAAAAATCATGTTTTTAAAGTTTTTGTGAACCCTGAATACAAAATCAACACTTTCCTTTCTGTAATTTTTTTAAAGCAAACATTTTTATGATGGAAGACTTTTTTCAAAAATAAAATGTTTTGGTCCATTTGTCCTCATGTTAACCCAATCCGTGGATAGTCTGTATATGTTAAAATCAAGTTTTAGGTAATTGGACATGCAGAGGCTCTAGCCAGAAAAAAAAATAAAAATTTTTATTAATAACAAAATTTACATATGTTGCGAGCTTTTTACTGGTCACTGTATTAAAGTACAATAATTTTATATTTGTTTTATAGGTATGTTTCAGCGATTAGACAAAATGCGTAAAAATGCCTTTGCATCTGTATGTTTATTCGGTGAAGACAACAACAGCACAATTTCTGGTATTTGGATATGGAGAGGACAAGATCTTGCCTTTAAAGTAAGTACTAACTACTAAGGCGTTGTTAATTTAAAATAATATTAAATTGAACGCGTCGAATTTCGGCAGGACAGTAGGGCATTTACCATCTTGTTCTGAAAATTTGATTGACGAAAAAAAAACATTTCTTTTTTAAGTCTTAATAACCAGAAGACCATTAAAAAAAAGATTATAAAGATTGGTGCATTACAACTCTCTCACACACTTGGTTTAGCGGTTGGTTAAAAATATATAAAAAAATAAATATGTTAAATTGGAGTACTGTAGAAGGATGACATCAGGCAGATAAAAACCACCATTTAATATTTGTTTTTTCCTGGGAAAAAATACAATAGTAGTTTTTATTTACCTACCCTCATCCTGCTACACCATTCCAGTTCTTCCATTTAAATTTTACAAACTAGAAAAAGATGCTATAAATTGAACTCCATTATTAATATTGTTTTGGGGTGCTTTTTTATTTTTTTTTTTTGTTTTTTAGCTAAGTCCTGATTGGCAAGTAGATTATGAAGTTTATGACTGGAAAAAACTTGACCCTAAATCTGAAGAAACCAAAAATCTTGTTAAGCAATACTTGTCTTGGACTGGAACTGACAAAGATGGCAGAAAGTTCAATCAAGGAAAAATATTTAAGTAAATCTTTTATTAATTTTGGTCTTTGTTTTTATGTTATTTTTTCTTTACAACAATGTAACTATTAAAAATGTTTTACTAAGTACTCTTATTTGTGATTTTTTATTTAAATAATTCACTTTATGGTTTTGTTTTATTTAAGTCCCATGTCCAGATTAATTTATATTTTCAATGGAATCAGTAATAAAAATGTATTTACCTAAATTGTGTTTTTTAAGAACTATATCAAAATCATTTGGTTATGGATTTAGTCTAACATAATTAAAAATAGAGAAATGTTGCACAGTAAAGTAAGGCCAAAACACTAATATTGGCGATTTCAACTACCGATGGGGGCGCTGTTAAACGTAAACAAAGTCAAAGAAAGCAGGTAATACGCAGGTAGCCGGCTTTAATCTCGTTACGGGGTTTGGGTATTAAAACGGTTTCAAATATTGTTCAGCCGTGAATATGTATAGATTCCGACGTGTTAAGGGTGTTGAAGATCGGTTTGAGAGTGCCCTGATAGTTAAAACGATTGTTATAATTAGTTAGGTACTATAATACCCCGAAAAATGGTTTAACAGTTTTTAAAGGGTTGTTATAAGTGTTTAAGGTACAGTTTCCTAATAAGACATTCTATTCAATTTTTTGATAAAACTTACCTTTAGAACAAAATTCTTCACTTTTGAAATGCTTTGAGCAAACTTTCATAAATTTTGTCACTGGTTTTTCCATGAGTAAAGCATTTTCCCAAGCATTTCGTTTGCCGATCCATTCCTCTTGACCCATGGCGTTAGTTATTTTTACCTTTATGCTACTATTCTTGTTTGGGAAGACGTGAAAATGAATATTTCTATCGATTCCTTTTCGCAGATGACACCGATAAATGCCATAATGAACGTTTTAATGTAGGTACAAAAGAAAGACTGATTAAAATGATAGGAACACAACTATTCACGCACAAAGCTCAAAAACGAATCGATGGCCGATTACCTGCTTTCTTACGGCAGTTTCACATAGCAGTTAACTGCCATAGCAGCGAGTTTTAGGTGGGCGTGGCTATACTGCGAACTGTGAATCATACGAGTGCGATCGCAGCCGACTGTTATGCCAGCTACTGCGATAACTAGAAATATATCTACTTTTATTATCGCAGTAGCATAGTTAACCTAAAAAAATGGCAAAAACTGTAAAACGAATTGCGTTTTCGGATGCACAAATTTTTACTCTTATTGAATTATATCAAGAAAATGAGTGTTTATGGAACATTAAATCACCCGATTATAAAAATAATATTAAAAGAAAATCCGCAGTTTCCGAAATTGCCGAAAAATGGGATTAACGGAAGAGATTGTGAAAAAAAAATAAGTTCATTGAGAGCCACATATTTGATGGAGAAGAAAAAATGATTGACAGCAAAAGAATAGGTACAGGCACCGACGACCTGTACTCTCCCACAGTGCCTTGGTTTCAACATATGCATTTCTTAAATGATGTTATTATTGCCAGAAAAACTATTTCAAATCTAGAAGTAAGAGAGGTACGTACTTGCTTTGTAATATTTATTTTGTATTAACATAGATAATTTGTTTTTTTATATAATATATTGTAAAAGGAATTAAAATTATATTCTGGTCCACTGAAAGTCAATATCACCTTCATCGACAAAATAATCTGCGTATTCATCTCGGATCTGTCGAGCAAGATTTGACGAAAAATGTCCTCCTTCATGACTAATATTTGGCAAAACATTAGGCATTGCTTTATTTTCGGAATGTACAATAACTTCAGGACGCAGAAAGTTATGCAATGCACAGCAGCATATTATAATAGATTCTGTAGTTTTGAGATTTGTATTCAATGGTCTTGTAAATATTCGAAATCTGCTACAAAGAATGCCGAATGCATTCTCAACAACTCTGCGTGCTCTACACAACCTATAATTGAAAACTTGTTGCTTTACTGTTAAATTTGTTGGTCTTGGATATGGTTTCATTAAAGTGGGACTTAGAGCAAAGGCATCATCGCCAATAATGCAATAAGGAATATTTTTTCTTCCGTTGGTTAGAGGCTTAGGTGCAGGAATATTTAATGTATTATTAACGTTAATAGCTGTATATAATGAACTATTTTTATATATTCCACCATCAGATATTCTACCATTTCCTCCACAGTCAATATAAATGAATTTATAGTTTGCATCCACAAGTGCTAAAAGAACAATACTGTGGAATCCCTTATAATTGTAGTAATAAGAACCTTCATTTGGTGGTGCCAAATGGATACATGCTTGCCATCCAGAGCGCCTATGGTATGTGGGAAGTGCCATTTATTTTCAAACTCCGATGAAATTTTTAGCCATTCTTCCTCAGTTGACGGAACCTGAAAAAATAAAAACGCGTTTTTGACATATCAAATATTGTTTTTGGTGTATTAGTAAGCACATTACTCTTTTTTCAGGATGAAGATAGCAGAAGCGTCGTAGAAGAAGATTCACAAGTAAATACAGATACAGTCTTTCAGAAAACTTTCCAAGAAGCTTCAAACACGCCACCTGTTCAAACACCGAAACTGCCGACAATAAAAAGAAAAAATATAGCGATACTTCTGCTGAGACAGATATAGATAATGCCATTAAGAAATTATCAAATATGGGAGATCAAGATACTTTTAATAACTTCGGAACTTTAGTAGCTTCCCAGTTAAGAAGCATCCCAATGGAAGACGCTCTCCAGCTACAAATGGATATAAGTCAGCTTGTTACTAACAGGTTGTTAACAATATGTCGTAATAAAAATACAACCAACTCAATCCCTTCTACGCCATCCCGCCCTTCAACATCCCATACCTTATATCTTCACACATCAGAAGATGAGAGTCAGGACTGCTTGACTATTGTGAAACCGGAGACATTATCGGAAGTGCTCTTCGAGGGATATTAGACCAATAAAGGAGAATCATAGTTTTAGTATTATTATATCATTATAAACTTTTTGTACTGAATAAAATTTCTCATAAAAAAAAATTAAACTCACCTTTAAATATTGATCCTTTAAGACAGTGATTATTGCATTGCATACTTCTGGGACGAAATTTCCTATTGTAATTCGTGATACCCTGCTGAGAAATTCCAAAGACTTATACGAGTTTCCACTTGCTAAATACCGTAACGTAACAGCAAGGCGAAGTTTGGTAGTTATACAACTTCTCATATGAGTATCCTGCTTGGCAATGAGAGGTTCAACCTAAAAATCATGTACATACTAGTATGTTTTTTTTTTAATTTTAAAAATGATTTAAAATACCCTGGCACTATACCTACCTTTTGGTGAAGTTCTAAAAATTTTTCATAAGGTAAACGGGTAAAATTTTGGAAATCCCCATTTACAGTTAATAATTCACTTAGTAAATTATTTTCCATGTCAAAACGTGGCCTATTCAATAAAGGTGTTTTTACCCAGTATTTTTCTTACTATATGTTCGTCTTGACACTATTTTTTTCTTTAATAATCTTTTTTTTCATTAACATACAAAGTAAAGCACAATGAACCACTTTCTTTTAATTAGCGCCATTTTGAAAAACAATGTATTTACCGATTCTTAAAATCTTGTGAAACAGGACAACGCAGTAAAATTATCGCAGTTCTTCTAGTCCCCACTACGCACTTTAATTGCTATAGAAGTCAACTGCTATGTGAAACGTTTTTATACCTTTATTAACAATGGAACGTAACTATGGTTACAACAACGACAAAATCGTACTCTTGTCAATGTCTTGAAGTTTACAACACAAAAGTCGAATTTATACTGACTGATCCGAGGCTTCCCGTCGCCCTTTTATAGTATGGTGGAAGAGTAAAGAATGATCTAGAATCTTCGAGAAATATCGTGAAAATTCCATAGTACAGGATGGCATAAAGTTCTTAATGGATAATTCGGGCGTTTTCGGAAACCTTCGAAAGTGATGAAAGAACTTGGAAAAATTAAGGTAAATTATTTAAATAAATTAACAAACTAAATTAAATGATCCTAACTCTCTAAAATTCTATAACCTAAACACATTTTTTGAAAGTCTGTAACATTGCCCCCTTCCGAAGTTTTGATCGTCTCGATCAAGTATCTTCACTGTCTTGATAACGGCTTAGCCCTTTCTAGATGTACTACTTTCATCTTTGCCGTGGACTCTTCTGTATACGGTACACCAGATCATTAAGCCGTGTCACCACTTTATATGGTCCCTCCCATGACTTCTGTAGTTTCGGTGAACGCCCCTTGGTTCTTCTTGGATTGTATAACCAAACTTTTCACCGACGACGAATCCCTGATGGTTAGCTTTCAAGTCATACCGAGATTTCATACGGTCACTTCCTTTTTGTAACTTGGTACGCACCTATTCATGTATCCTCTGTAGCTGTTTACTTAGTTGACTTACATAGTCTTCTGCTGCTTCTTCATTGGTGGAAGGTCGTCCTGTAAGCAAGTCAACTGGAAGGCATATTTCCGCTCCGAAAATGACTTTAGCAGGTGTTTCGCCAGTAGTTTCGTGAATTGCGGAGCGGTATGCTAATAAAAACGGCTGTATACAGTTATCCCAGTCACTTTGTTGGTCATTTACTTTAATTTTCAGGTAGTTATCAAGTGTTCTGTTAAACCGCTCTACCATACCATCGGACTGGGGATGAAGAGGTGTTGTTCTTGTTTTATGGATTCCCAGGAGATTACAAAGGTTCTTAAAAGATCGGACTCAAAGTTTCTGCCTTGATCGGAATGTATTTCTCTAGGAACTCCATAGCGACAAATCCATTGTTGAAATAATACATCGGCAACAGTAATAGCTTCTTGATCGGGATTGGTAGACTTCTGGCCATTTACTGAAGTAATCCATCGCTACCAATATATAGCGATTCCCTGATTTACTAACTGGAAATGGCCCTGCTATGTCTATGGCAATTCTTTCAAAGGTGCCCCTACATTGTATTGCTTCATCTTGCCATGGCTTCGTGTTTTGGGTCCCTTGCTGGAAGCGCAGTCCTTACACCTTCTGCACCAGTCTTTTACGTCTGCACGGCTTCCCAGCCAGTAGAACCTTTCTCGAACCTTTTCAAGAGTCTTCATAACTCCAGAAATGGCCACCTCCTACACCATTATGCAAGGCTTGCAATACTTCTGGGATCCTTTTGGTTGGTAGGATTATCTGATGTTTATGGGTTTTGCCGTCAGAACTTTCCCAGACCCTCTGTAATAGGCCATCTTTAATAATCAAGAGTCCCATATGGCCCAGTACCCTTTATGTCTTGGAGACTTGGAGGCTATTTTCTGATATGGTGGTCTTTCCAAATTCTCTGTCTTAAGTTTGATAATGTCTCCAAGATTGGGATCTTCTAGTTGTTCTTTGGCCAAGATCTTGGGATCCCATTCTTGAGAGCACTGGAGACGTGTTCTTCGGCAGTGAAATTCATCAGGATCTTCATGTTCTTCTCGTCTGCTGCAGTGTTTACAATCATCCGGGCAAGGTCGTCTTGATAAAGCGTCAGCATTCTTATGGTTCAGTCCCCTTCGATGTTCAATTTTGAAATCATATTCTTGAATGCGTTGTAGCCATCGTGCTATCTGACCTTCAGGGTTCTTGAACTGAAGCAACCATTTAAGTGATGCATGGTCCGTTCTTAGGTGGAATTTCTGGCCATACAGGTATTTATGAAAATGCTCTAGGGATTTAACAATAGCCAAAAGTTCTTTTCTGGTGACACAATAATTTCGTTCAGGTTTGGAAAGGACTTTGCTAAAATAGGCTATTACTTTTTCTTGGCCATCTTGCATCTGTGACAAAATTCCACCAATAGCAGTGTTGCTCGCATCAGTGTCCACAATAAATGTTTGATTTGGTTGTGGATATGACAACACCAGGGGATTGCACAGGGCTTTCTTTAGGTGTACAAAAGCTGCTTGGCAATCTTCCAGTCCATTCGTAGCTGTTGTTGTTTTCCGTAAGACGATGTAATGGTCTTGCAATATCAGCAAACCCATGTATGAACCGTCTGTAATAGGTACACAATCCCAGAAAACTTCTAATTTCATGCTTGTTCTTTGGTACAGGCCAGTTCTGGATAGCTTCAGTCTTCTCTGGATCAGTTTTTACTCCTTCTTCTGTAATTATATGCCCCAGGTACTTGACTTCTTTCTGGAACAGGTGACATTTCTTTGGGCTAAGCTTCAGCTGGGCGGATCTAAGCTTTTGAAAAACCTCTTCAACATTTTCAGGTGGTCATCAAATGTTTTCCAAGAATTATTATGTCATCAAGGTATACTAAGCATGTTTTCCAAGTTAGTCCCCGTAGTGTTAACTCCATCAAACGTTCAAATGTAGCAGGGGCATTGCATAATCCAAAGGGCATAACATTAAATTGCCACAGTCCGGTCCCGGTCGAGAAAGCAGATTTTTCCTTATCTTCCGGATGAAGTTCTACTTGCCAATAACCACTTTTTAAGTCTAATGTGGAAAACCATTTTGACCCCGTTAGTGTGTCTAGGGTATCGTCAATTCTTGGTAGTGGAAAACTGTCCTTCTTCGTGACGTCATTCAGTCTTCGGAAATCAACACAAAATCTGGTGGAACCATCTTTCTTCTTAACTAGGACTACTGGAGATGACCATGGGCTCTGGGATGGTTCTATGATGCCTTGATTTTGCATGTCTTCAAGTAACTTTTCAACTTCTTCTTTCTTGGCTAAAGGAATTCTTCTGGGCGGTTGTTTTATCGGTGATGCGTCTCCAGTATTTATTCGATGTTGCACTACACTGGTTTTACCCAAATCTTTTTCGGATAAGAGAAAACATCTTGATTTCTTCTTAATAGTTCTTCCAGCATAGATACTTGGACTGGGTCTAACAAGGATTTTGATGAAATCACCAGGTCTTGTAGAGCATCAGGTAGTTTACGTGTGGAGACCCCTGCAGGTGTGGTACAGGGATAGGTAACTATCATAGCAGCAGGTTGACAGGTACCAATTTTGTCACCCATTTTGACCTGTTGAGGGAAATCTTTCAGGTTCATCATTCTCACAAATACCATATTTCCTTTGGTTTGCGCCAAAGTTCTTGCTGGTAGAATTCCTTTAGCGTATAACGGACAATTTTCTACTGGTTCGACTAAAACGATTTCACCTTCTTCGGAGTCTTCGAACCTTGCTCGTATGATGCTTTCTGAGTTTGGAGGTAGAATGACATCTTCTGTAAGGATAACTTCTCGAATCGATGCTTCACTGCTTCGTGGTAATCTCATTACGATCTCTTCATTATTTGTTCGCAGTACCCGTTGTGGAAGATCAAGTACAAACTTCTTATTTTCCATAATGTCAAGGCCAAGGATAACTTCGTCCATAATGTCAGCAACAAACACGACGTGTATAAAGGATGTCGTTCCTAGGCTTATTCTGGCTTCATGTATGCCTTGAATTGGTATAACTTCTCCGTTCGCAGTTTCCAAGGTGTAATTCTTCTCAGGGCGGAATATTTTACAATGAGCTACGATGTTCGGCTTCACGATGGTATGTGTGGAACCAGTGTCTAGTACCATTTCGCAGTCCCGACCGCACACATTTCCAGGTACTACCAAGCTGGAGCCATTGTTCTGCAGCCGGGATACTCTAATAGTTGTTGTTGATGGGGCTTGGTAGCACCTAGCCAGCTTTCGCCCTTGAAGCTGGCTACTGGGAGTTTTCCGAATTACTTGCAGGGGCATTAGATCTGGTACAATTTCTTTGAACATGCCCCTCTTCACCACACTTCCAGCACTGGATTTTATTTCTTCGGCGGAAAGTCATACTTTTGTTGTCATCCATCTACTTGTTTTTGGCGTAGGATTTCTTGCAACTCTTGTATCACTCTGGTCAAATTATTATTTGGATTGCTGTCTTCTGGTACATAGTTTGTTCTTCGAAGTCTTGCCTGAGTTCTGGATGTCTGCTTAGCCGTTTCAAACTGAAGGGCGTAGGCAAGGGCTTCTGAAATTTTCTTTAGTCTGGCCATTCTTAATGCTTGGTTCATATCTGGATCGCGCAGCCCTTCAATGAAACTGCCTACCGCCAATTCTTGCTTAATTTCTTCCGGGTTTTGATGGATACGTTAAATTAACTAGACGTACTATGTCCGCCTTCGTACTCTTGAAGACTTTCATTGTACTTCTGTCTTCGCCCTTGGAGCTGCGCCTTATAAACTTCTTGCAGATGGGTTTCGCCGTACCTCATCTCCAGGAACATGACAATCGATTCATGAGTCGGACTGCTTTTCTTCAGGGATGTTTCTTAACACCTCCATGGCTTCTCCTCGAAGAGCAAGTACTAGAGCTCAGGCCTTCTGAGGAACTGCCAATACCATCAGCAGCAGCTTCAAATTATCGAAGATAGGTAACCCATGGTACCTTGCCATCAAAAGTAGGAGGTTTCATTACAGTTGCTGAGGTACCGCTTTCTGAAACTACGCCTGTGCTAATTATCTTATGAATTTGTCGCTGTAAAATGTTGTACTTCTGCTTGTTGTATTTGGCCTTGAACTTGACTCTGAAGTAACTGTACTGTTGCTGCATTTGTTCTTCCACTTCTTCTTTAACATCTTCTTTGGTAAGTTTTTAAATCAAAGCAACATTTGTTTTCTCATCTCATCTTGGCTATGATAAAATTCTCCTTTTAGATTTTCTTTGATTTTACCATCTTCTCTTTTAGTTCTTGTTTCATCTCCATGGCTCCGTTTAAGGTCTTTTTAGATTTTCTCTATTGTTGTCTGGTTTTCTTCTTGACTAGTTCCAGTTCCTTCTTCATTTCTTCTTGACTTCTCTTCATTTCTTTTTATGGCATCTTGCATTTCTTTCTTGATGTCTTCTTTCAGGGATTCTTGACTGATCTTCATGTCTTCTTTCAGGTTTTTCTTGGCTGGTCTTCATTTCTTTAAGTCTTCTTTCAGGTTTCTTGGCTGATGTGTTTTCTTTTAAGTCTTCTTTCAGGTCTTGTTTTAGGGATTCTTGGCTCGTCTTCATTTCTTCCATCATTTTTCTAATTAGCGTACTTATCTCCTCCATACTTGCTGTGTATTGTCTTCGTCTCAACTGGCATTCACTCTTCTTACCACTTGGGCTTCCTTGAGTAACCTCATCCCACTTCTGACACCAAATGTTCCAAAACACCTCGTATAAAAACACGTGCCTTCGTTTTTATACCTTTATTAACAATGTAACGTAACTATGGTTACAATAACGGCAAAATCTTAAATTGTCACTGTCTCGAAGTTTACAGCACAAAAGTCGAATATGTACTAACTGACTCGGAAGTTTCCCGTCGCCCTTTTATAGTATGGTGGAAGAGTAAAGAATGATCTAGAATATTCGAGAAATATCGTGAAAATTCCATAGTACAGGATGGCATAAAAGTTCTTAATGGATAATTCGGGCGTTTTCGGAAACCTTCGAAAGTGATGAAGAACTTGGAAAAATTAAGGTAAATTATTTAAATAAATTAACAAACTAAATTAAATGATCCTAACTCTCTAAAATTCTAAGTGTTACCAAGAACCACCAACAACAGCAACAATCAGGGTATCCCGGTTACAGAACAATGGCTCCAGCTTGGTCAGTACCTGGGAAATGTATGCGGTCGAGAATGTGAGATGGTACTAGATACTGGTTCTACACATACCATCGTGAGGCCAAACATCATATCCCACTGCAAAATATTCCGACCTGAGAAGAATTATATTTTGGAAACTGCCAATGGTGAAGTCATACCAGTTCAAGGCATACACGAAGCTAGAATTACCCTAGGAACAACAACATTTACACACGTTGTGTTTGTTGCCGATATAATGGACGAAGTTATTCTCGGCCTTGACATTATAGAAAATCAGAAGTTTGTACTAGACCTTCCACAACGGGTACTGAGAACTAACAATGAGGAAATTGTGATGAGATTTCCAAAAAGTAATGAAACAACAATTCGAGAAGTGGTACTTGCAGAAGATGTCACATTACCGCCAAGTTCAGAGAGCATTATTCAAGCAAGGTTTGAAGACTCAGAAGAAGGTGAAGACGTTTCGTTATACAATACGAGAAGAATCAAGGGGTTCACCGAAACTACAGAAGTCATGTAAAGTGGTGACACGGCATAATGAAAGAAGTACATCTAAAAATGCTAAGCCGCTATTAAGACCGTGAAGATACTTGATCGAGACGATCAAAACTTGGGAGGGGGCAATGTTACGGACATTAAAAATAAGTGTTAGTTTATAGAATTGTATAAAGTTAGGACCTTTTAATTTAGTCTGATAATTTATTTGAATAATTTACCTTAGATTTTCCAAGTTCTTTCATCAGTTTCGAAGGTTTCCGAAAACGTCCGAATTATCCATTGAGAACTTTTATGCCATCCTGTACTATGGAATTTTCACGATATTTCTCGAAGATTCTAGATCATTCTTTACTCTTCCACCATACTATAAAAGGGCGACGGGAAACCTCCGATCGAGTTAGTACAGATTCGACTTTTGTGCTGTAAACTTCGAGACATTGACAATTTAAGATTTTGCCGTTATTGTAACCATAGTTACGTTACATTGTTAATAAAGGTATAAAAACCTTTTATGTCTAAAGATCTTACAGATATGACAACGTCAATAAATCAATGAAAAATACAAATAAATGTTTAAAAAATTCAAACTACTAAAATAGAAAAAAACACAAAAAATACATGAACAAAATTTTTAAAATATTATAGTAAAAACATAAAATACTAACTAATTATGGAGAAATATTCTTTGACATCATAATAGCATTTTTGTAGAAGATAGCTCTTTACGCCTTTTTAAATCTATGATATGATGTTAATTCTTTAAGGTTTGCTGGAAGTGCATTATACATAGTGCTGCAAAAGCAGTATGGACTTTTTGAAATGAGGTTGTGTTATAATGGGGTATGTAGATATTAGTGTTGTGCCTGGTGGGGTAGTTGTGAACAGTTGTGGTTTGTTGAAATTTGCTGAAATGTTTTTGACAAATAAGACTGACTGTAGGATTAAAATGCAAGGGAGTGGTAAAATTTTATATTGGAGAAAATAAGGTTTACATGAATCTAAAGGGTGAAGTGAAAATATTTTTCTAATTATTCGTTTTTGCAGTATGAATATTCTTGAAATGTCTGTAGACTGGCCCCAAAAAATAATCCCGTAGCTCAGATGGCTAAATGCTAGGGCATAATAAGTGTTTAGTAGTTGTTTTGTTTCAAGTATATTAAAAAGATTTCTTATGGCAAAATATGCTGAGTTTAGTTTGCTAGCTACATGATTTATGTGGTTGCACCATGTAATGTGTGGATCTAAGTAAATACCAAGTAATTTAAAGTTGTCTGTTTTATTAAGTGGTTTAGCATTAAGCGTAAGTGATAAATTTCGGGATATGATTTTTCTCTTTGTAAAAGTCATGTAACAGGTTTTCGATTCACTAACAATCAGTCTATTCTTTGAGCACCATACAGAAAATTTCTGTAAAACATTATTAGCTCGACTCTCAAGATTCTCCAAAGTGTCAGCTGAAATGGCAACTGTGCAGTCATCAGCATAGAGTATTAGTTTGCTGTTTGACTCTGATATATTTTCCTCAAGGTCGTTAATAAATAAAGTGAATAGAAGAGGCGATAGTATGCTGCCCTGAGGAACCCCACAGTTTAATATATGTTCATTTGATAAAGTGGCTCCAATTCTAACCCTTATTTTACGGCTTTCCATGTATGACCCTCTTATGCCGGTTTAGATTATTTTAGTTCCGGCACTGTTCGTGAACAAGCCACATAATTGTCAAATTTTAGAGGATATTTTCAAATGTATACAGGCTGTTATGCCTTAGCACCCTTAGGATCAGAACCGTAAGAGATAAAGGGTTGGTTAAATAAAAAATAAAAAAAAGGACAGATGGATACAAAATAAAAAGGAAAGATACCAAAATCCCTCCACTGGCTACTGTAGCGCAATCCCAACTTGCTACATTCCGATGACCACTTTTTCAACTTGTTCGCCATAAAAGATGGTTAGTCCCCTCCACCATCCATATATATATACTTACCTGCAAAATTTTCTCCATTTACAGATAAATATAAATCTTTTTTTTTTATGAGAGACTACGAGTAGGTTGAGAGAGGCGTTTGATTAAAGTTTAATGCTTTATTTTTTTATTACATATACAGTGGCGGATTTACATATTTGCCGCCTGTAGGCTATTAATTTGTGCCGCCCCTAAATTTTATTTCCTTAGTCCACATTCCCCGTAACCGTTAGAGTTATTTATCATCCTGGACGAATGGGTCACCCTTTTAAAAACCATTCATTTCCTTCGATTTTATTTCCAATTCTCCTCATGTCCGTTTTAAAATTTTTAAAGATAAAAAAAAGGTCCCCACTTTCGAGAAACATGCTTTTTTCTGTTTTTCCAACTACAATATCAATATAACTTTACGTATTAAAAACATACGAAACAAAACCATTTTTGCATACAAATTTCCCTTTATCCTTATGGTAAGAGGAGCTTTAAATCCCCCTATATAAGGACGTATATGGTCAGAGCATGATGCAAGAAAAGAAAACTACATTAAAGCTATAGTTTTTTTTTGACGGTTTTTTTTTGTAAATTTGGAACTAAAAGTGATTGTTTGGTGGTTATTTTGAATATAGACAACTATAGTTTAAAAATGTGTCATTGGACTTCTGATACAAAGGAAATGTAAGTTCGGTATAATAAAATATTCTAAATTAAATGTCTATAATTAAGTGTCTGTATATCCGGGAAAATAACTTTTTTCCCACAAGAAAAAGTCACATTTTAGTACCTGTCAACAGGGATAAAATGTGTTTTTTTCCGTCACGGATAAAAACATATTTACCTACTAACTGTCTTAATACTTAAATCATATAATATATTTTTAACGTTCTAAATAAAACATTATTTATTAACTAAATCTGCCGCCTTAGGCTCCAGCCTACTAAGCCTGCTGGTAAATCCAACACTGAACTTATAAGTAAATGTATGTAATAGTACGTTGACATCTGACATTTATTGCATGATATTTATGCCTGATATAAATTTTTCATTGATTACTTTAGCTAGAATTTCTACCTGACATAAATATCATGCAATAAATATCGAGATGTAAAGTCCCTTAAATTACCCTAATTCTTGTTAGTTAAATTATGAATAAATAAATTATGAAAAGGAATAATAAGTAGTAATAGAAATAAATGGATGCATACTTACCCTCAAATGAAAATTATCAAAATCTGTTGGAATAACGTAATTTTTTAAGGGGAAAAAATAGTGGATAGTGTTTTTTGGTTTGAAACTTCGCATAAATGTAATGTGTGATATATCGTTGTATTTAGAATTAAAATAAGGGTGTATTAAGTTTAAAACTAAATGTTCACCCATTAAAAAAGCGAGTTGATGATAGTGGCTCAAAGACGAAACGTCGGATCTTAAATTTATTTGACATCATTTTATAGAACAGAAAATGTGGCAATGTAAATGGGTCGTTAGTTTTCGAATAATCTTCAAATAAACCAAGAATAAAATAAAAAAATCGCAAAATTTTGGTTTTTGCCGGATAATTCCGGAACGCCTGAAATTTTTTTTAACGAAATATGGTTAGGCATAAAAATGCGCAGCTTTGCCTCAATTGAACCAATCCTGTATCTCTTACCGTTTCCTAATGGTGTTCCTTGAGTTTGTAACAACGCCTGTATCTGTAATTGTGTATATCAAAAGCGTTTACCACAAAAAAAAATTCTTCCTCTTTTTTTATAATTAATGGTACTGTCAACCTGATGTGCAATAACTTTAAATTTTAAGTACAGGCACTATTTAAATAGGGCCGGTATAATTAATACCCGATCCTAAACTCGGAAACCTTTCTATATAACTTTGTTACCATTATATTTATCTATTATAAAACTTCGTGTTACTATAAGTGAGAAAAAATGTTTATTGGGCTAACAAGGTAACTTGCAATAATTTTCTAATAGTTTTTTTAAAATCATACTAGCTTTTTGCCCGCATTAAATGTTATCTAATCAGATTTAAATTTAACCAGAACTAACCAAAACAATTCCCCTTTCCCTATACCAGCCAGCAATCTATCTTTTAAAAGAATTGCATTAAAATCCGTTGTGTAGTTTTAAAGATTTAAACATACATACATACAGGCAGAGGCGGGCGCGGGAAGCTGACTTTGCTTTATGTAGTGATTTAGTACTAGGCAATTACCTTTAAATATAAGCAAAGGGTAACATCTAATATATAAATTATGATTTCAGCGCCAAATAGTTATATTCACTCTCTTTACTATGTAATTGAATTTAACATTGATTTGAACTTTGGGTTAGGATAAGAAGGGTTTGGAAAGCAAACAAAAAGAATACTTGGGAAATATTTTATGCCAGTGCCAAACGTTGGGCCAAGTCCTACAAACTTTGGCCAACGCCATCGTGTGATGTTGGCGAAAGGCAAACCGACACAAATCAAAGAAAATTTATGTGCAGTTTTTCAGAAGCAAAGTCTTGAAGTTAGGTCCACACGTTGGCTGTGGTTTGTCAACTGTTTCGACTAAATACTTCGGCCACCAAATCGCCCAACGTGTGGAGCCGGCTTTATTTTTGCTAGAGCATAAGGTGCAAGTTTCTAATAGTAGGGGAGCACACGATGCTAAATGGGTCTTTTCTCAAGCGTCATGGAGACCTATTGGGTTGCAAAGCTTAGATGTTAAGAAGAAAAAATCTTATATACAGATATAGATGTACATTACCTTTTTATCGGTGGTGGAAGCAACTATAGATTTTTAAATATGTCAAAAAATACTGGTTTTATTTCGGTCAGTGGAAATCGTTCGGATCATATCGGATTATATGTTTTTTGTTATCCTTGAATTATTTTCTTCAAAATAAAAAAAATAGCCACGCTCGAGAATGCCAAAATGAAGTTTTTTTTCACAACTCTGAAGTCCTCCGCTTTCTTTACGTCACTCTCAAATTGTCAAATTAATGGAATATCCACTGTTAAGCATGTATAACTTACCCTATCTTAACCTGATGCGCTCTAAAATTTCTGATGGATATAATTTTATTTTTTACGATCGGCCCTGTATACGGGGCTTATATTAGGTGGAGAAACTTAACCGGGTACAAGGTATCCTTCGGCATTTTAATCTGCCGCGATGTAGCAAATCCCGAAGTCCCCTTTGGGCTTACCTACCATAAAGTAAAATAAAACTATCGTAAAAATAAAACAAAAATAAAAACTATTAGTTTATTAATCTTACAGGCTAAACAAGTTTAAAGTTATATTTAAGTGTATACAAAAGTAAAATGAAAAATTAAAATATAAAAGCATAATTGTATTTTTAGTGTCAAGTAGATTCTTCACACACCAGCCGGTTGTGTTCGGCAGATAAACTCTAAAACAAAAAAAAAAGTTAAAATCTTACTGTTATTACCAGGTCTTTGCGGCAGATGCCTTATTTATCAATACAAATCTTTTTTAAAAATAGCGACCTTATAATCACAGGCTTCCAACTGACATTTATTAGCTATTTAATTAAAATTCTATAATTTAAATGTCGCGCAATAAATAAATTTAAATGGGTATATAATAATACAGTATTTTCAAAAAAAAAATACAAATTCGGGCTTCTTTTATGTAATAACTTAACAAATTTGTCATTAGATGATATTCCAACTAAGGACTTAATCTAAAATCTATTTCTAATGACATAGCACAAATTCATTTCTGGTAATTTTAAAAATGGCGACCATACACCATTTATACCCGACTTTTAAATTACAGATTCCTGTAGACGTTTTTTGACTAAGAAAAAACAGGTGGAAATAATATTTTAAAATATTTTAATAATTGGTGAACATTACTCAGTAGCATATACAATTATTAAGTCCTTTTTAAAGCTGACAATTAGACAATACAAACAGCCCTATTTTATTTCACATTTTAATTCTAAAATATATTTCTAATGAAGATAGCTGAATATTCTGGTAATTTTTAAAATGGCGACGATACACCATTTATTTATTTACGGTATCCGATTAACAGAATTTACGAATAAATGATGTATGGTTGCCATCTTCAAAATAAACACAATGTTGTGATATGTCATTAGAAAGAGGATTTAGGGTAGAATTAAAAAATAAACTAAAATGAGGTGTTCTCTGAATTTGAAAAGAAACCAACTATCTGATATATCTTGAAAAGAAAATTTTATAGTGAATACAAATATGAAAAATAAATACACTTGCATTTTCAAGCAAGAATGTTTGCACTCCTTCCGGTAAAGGTGTAAGTGATTTTGAAGTGTGATAATAAAAAAATGTTTAATTAGGCTTTTCTTTTTAATAGTCTCTCCTAAACACCAAAAAAAAAAAATGAGAGAAGTACCTACCATCTTGTGCTCGTCTCCCGGTATAGACAAAATGCAACGGGTCGCAAAAAAAAAATTTTATTGTTAAAAATAGGTTTAATTTATATGCTGGACCGTTACCAAACAAAGTATCTACTAATTTCGATTTATCAAACTTAAAAATTAATTGATCAATAAAAAATCAAGCAAAATTAATGTATTTACATATAATATATTGATGTATATTAAAAGGAAAGTTAAATATATGGATAAAATAAAAAGTTGCAAAAACACTAATGAATTATTTACTTTATAGCCCTAAAAATAAAGGATAAGTTGGATATTTTATTTTTTAATCAGAGTGATAAAAAAATATTATTTAATTCCTTAATGATAAATTAACAATACTATAAAGTAAAATTGACTAAATAAAATAACTGACTAAGAAAGTGTAAGTAAACAAAAATTAATACCATTAATGTTTTAATGAATAGTCCTGTATTTGTCCAACGGCTCGGTTTCCTCAATTAGTTTTTGATGGACGCCACTCAGAGCCTTTAAACAAAATAAAAATAGAACTAACCTTCTAACAAAACCAAAAGTGGTAATAAAGTTTCCCTACTGTACCAAACCCTACAAATTTAAAAGCTACTTTATCCACATACACCCACATAAAATTGTGCATCTGAACATTAATATGTAATAAAAAATCCTGATGAGTACAAAAGCCTTTAAAGCAAGAACCAAAATTCGGGTTTAAGTATGTGAGCAATAAGAATCTTAATAAAGATTTAATAATTTTCTTTTTACCATTTAATAAATATATTTATTTTTCTAATATGATACAAATATTTTTTAATATGATATATAAAATGCTTTGTTTTTCATTCATTTTTTTTTAATAAGACTCAATAATTTTTTCATAAAATTTAAAATATTGGTAAAGAATAATTTATCTGCTGTAGAATGACACTATATTTTTTTAAATATTGGGGTCAGCCTTAAAGGCTTATTGTACCTATGAGTTCTACTCCTTCTCATTCACACACCTTTCATTGCATAACTTGGATGGTTGCTGCTCGGTCGTTTGTTCACACCGCGTGCCGGGTCACCCATTCAAGTTATGGTTCACGCCTCACTGCTTAACTCCGGTGATCGACGTGGCCGACCCCACCGGAGCAGCCACAAGCGCGACATATGTATCAAATAAGCCATAAAATAATAAAGATAAGTGTTATTGAAAAAGTCTAAATTGTTATATTACGAGTATAATGGATGTTTCACTAAAAACTTTTGCAACATTAAAATATGACGGCCATGCAAATAGATGTAAAGAAGTTAAAAAATAAAGCTTAAGACATGCACCTGTTTCACCAAAAATCGTGCAAGAACAGCTTTTAAGTTAGTTAAAATATTTTTTTCTTTGCAATTGCAATTTATGGGCTAGTCAAGAAAACTACTTTAACGTAATCTTAATATGGAGCATGGCCGTGCGTGGGAGAGGGGGTGGTGGGAGATAAATTATTTAATAAAAGTACTACTTGTTTCCGTTGCCCCCCTTTCCTCCCAAACCACATAAAGGTTACTGTCCTCCCCTAATATAATATCTGGGTACGGTCTCAATATCATTTTCCGGCGGGCGAACTTTTTGACGCCAAATTGTTTTTGTAACTGCGGTCCAATCAAAGGGTCAAATAATGTTAGAAGACATTTCGACACTGCGCCGTAAAGTAGGTAGATACGGCGCCTGACAGGGTAATTAAAACAAATTTGGGAATTACGAATGGTTAGTTCTAGTAAGCAAATCTTTTTTTTAATTCCTTAATTAAACCCACGACTAATAGACACTTAAGAATAGTTAGTTCTAATAAGCAAGTCCTTTTTTTAAATTCCTTGATTAAACCCAAGACACACTTTATAAATCCACCCCACTTTTAGGTTACCAAACAAATAAAATATTGTATATTAATAGAATAATTTTGAAACGAAAAAAATTATAGTAGAATGAGATCCATTGTAAAAGGTAGAAAATATAACAAAATTTATAGGAAAAATAAATTCCACTCGATCTGTAGTCAGAAAGGGGAGGAGGGAAGGGGTTAAAGTGTAGAATACGGATTTTCTAGATTTCCGGCCAAACTACAGGCTTAATGGAAAAAGTTACAATAGTAAGGTTGTAGGAAATGAAAGATGTACAACTTTTGTATTTAGCTTTTTTACATAACATAAGTTGTACATCTTTACATTGCCTACAACTTTGCAATTAACTTTTCCATTAACTTGTAGTTGGCCGAAAATCTCTCCTCCCCCTTCCCGACCTCAGATAGAGTGGTATTTATTTTTCTTATACATTTGTTATTTTTTTTTCTCAGTGGATTCAATCCTAATATATATTTTATTCACTTTTTACTTTTAAGGATTCGGCACCGGTCTATAATTCCTAAATAAAATGTTGCATATATCGAAAAGAATATTTATTTGGTGTCGAATATACCTGTAAGATAAAAAGGGACTTTTGGGTCTGGTGTCGAAAATTGCCAATACATTTTAGTCACGTCCTGCTTGGTGTCAGAAATTTCCTCCGCCCTCATTTTCAAGAGTTAGAGGGTAATATATTAAAAACTTTAATAAATAATATAAATAAGGACGATAAAAGAAATTAACTATATTTTAAATGTTGAGTTTTATTGTTAAGTTGTTGTTTAGTGTTGCCAATAACACACTTATGTATTTGTGTAATTTATTATTTCATGTGGTAGGTATAACAGGCGATTTTTAATTAAAGCAAACATTTATAACTACAGCAAGTTAAGTAAACAGGGTGATCAAACTTAAGTCGGCAATATTGCTAACTTCTTTATAATTAAAGATACAAAGTCGGTTAAATTTGTAAAGTTGTAGTATTTTTTTTGCTGATTAACGTGCTGTCAACATAAAAACAATTGAACATCGGAAGTTCGATTTATTGCAAAAAATGCATTTTTTTAATGGAACACCCTGTATATTATAGCATTATTTAAAAGATTTATCAAAGAGCTTTTAAAAAAGTCAACATGTTCATTAGTTTCAAAAATATGGCCAAATATCATATTAAACTGGCATTTTTAAAATAAAACACCCCGGATATTATCTGACTATTAAATAGATAATATAAAGAGCTTGAAAATACCATATTTATTATGTCTATCTCTTATAGTTTAGAAATATGGCTATCCAAGAAAAAAAAAAATTTACTGCCCATTTTTTCTACGACACTAAACTTACTGCTTATAGTTTGGAGCTGTAGACATAATTATAATTTAATATAATTTTTAGATGTGGATGGCCATACTTCCTATGGAAATAAACATATCAAATGTGGTATTTTCTCAGGATCTTTACACTATCTATTTAATGGTAATACAGGGAGATTTTATTTAAAGTGCCACTTTACTATCTAATTCTTGAGGATGGCCATATTTCGAAAACTAGTAAAAATGGGATGTATCACATGGAGACATTTTTAAATGCTCTTTGATAAACCTTTTAAATGGCGAGTTAATATATAGGGGTGTTCCATAAAAAATACATTATTGCAATAAATTAAAACCCATTTCAATTGTTTTCTGTCAACAACATTAATCAACTGAAAACAAATACTACAGCTTCACATTTAACCGACTTTGTATCTTCAGTAATAAAGAAGAGAGTAATAGTGAATAAAAGACTAAATCCAACCCTTTTTAATTTTAAGGATTGACATTTAAAAAAATATATATTTATTAATTTTAATATTTATCTTCTAGGCAATTTTGTAAAATCAAAACAATTTAAAAAGGAATATTCAATGTTACCCACCTAAAAATCGCAATGAACTAATTTTTCAAGACACCCAGTACAATCAACAACCATTCTGAAATGATACAAATTTGAGTATTGAGTAAACAATTTTTCATATCCAAACCGATAACAAGTAAATTGACTCCTGACTTACCCTGTATATTGTTATAAAAATATATTAACCCAAAAGCACATACTTCCAAAACCAAGACTACATAGTCCGTGAGAGGCAGACCTTATATACAAAGTGTCAAAAAAAAGTTATTGCTGTGGGGACATTTTATTTCAAAAAGTGTTTTTGGAACACTCTGTAGATAAAAACTCTTCAACTCCTATAAAAGACTTTTTGTCATATCTTGTTAAATAACAAAAAATATTGGACTTCCTCGGACCACTGGGCCACTCCAAAATGTTTTTCTGCCGAGGAAATATCTAATTGGTACCAAAGTAAGATACATAAATAAAATTCAGATTTTACAAAATGACGAAAGTTAAGTTTTAATTCACGTTAGTACTTGGTACCTGCCAAAGCCACTATGAGTCAAACTTCATAGTCTCCCATCGCTTCTACCTATGTTAGGAGCATGAGCTGACAAACTGTCAGCTTCTACAAAATGACGAAGGTCTGTCGCTCACGGACTCTTATTTTAACAGTAAATGTTAAAATATTCTAGTATAAATATTTACTTTACCTTAAAGTACTTAACAGTCTTCACTCTTAATTCTAATGTTGCGTCTTCATCACATATAATAAGCGTTTGTGGATGTTGCTGGAATGCAGATACAGTCCACATATGATTAACACCTTCTTCTATTGCTTTGTATAAGGCAAAAGCCTTGTGAGAACCAGTAATTAAAATCATAACCTACAATAATAAGACTGTTTTAGAAATATACAGAGAAGACCTTAAGTCCGTCCCCAGGGCCTATATAATATTTGAACCGTTCGGTATACTCGTATAAAATTACATTATACTTATTTTTATTCATATGGCGGAATATTATGTTTAAAATTCTAGAAATATTCTTTAATAGAGATAAATGATTAGATTGAACTTCCAAAAACGACCAGTATAATTTACCTGACAATCTTTATTAATCCTTATAAATTTTACCTTATAAACATTATTAAGTAAAAAAATAAATAAAATGATTGAGCTAATATTATCTGAAGGTAAACAAATAAAACTATAAACACAATTTGTTGTGTACATGTAATAAAAATACTTGCATTAAACTAAGCAAATACATTATTAATGGGAATTTAGTTATATCACAATAAAACATATTTAACAAGTCTGCCTAGTTTATTAATCTGATAAGAGTACCTTATGTATTTTTGTAATAAGTCAGGATATAAAAGGGAATATTTAAATACCCCACCAAAAACATAAGTGTGAAAAAGGTGAGCCAAGTTCAAGACTAAAATTATGGTTGGCTTTGGGCTTCGCCGCAAAAGAATGGAGATCTAAATGAGTGCCAAGCCTGTACAAAATCCAAATATCTACGAGAGCTTAAAGTAGGTTAGATGTGACTTGGAGAGTTTTCATTAAATCAATATTTTTCTAATAAAAACTGGCCAAGTCAAATCTAACCTGCTTTAAGATCTCATACATATTTAGATTTCATATAGAACTTGGTAATCATTTAGATCTCCATTTTTTGCGGCGAAACCCACAGCCAAGCATAATTTTAGTATTGAACCTGGCCCACCTTTTTCACATTTATGTTTTTGGTGGGATATCATTACTTTTGTGTACAGAAATGCTACCACAAACTCTATGGGTTAAAATAAAACGATCTAACACAATTTCTCTTTATCAAAATGTTGATGGTTTGCGCGATACAGGATGTAAATATACAATATACCGAGGCACGAGACAAGTGGCTTCCTCTACATTTTAAAAAAATGAACTAATGTCAATTTCACATCCAGAAAACCCTCAATGCTAAATTTTGTAAGAAAAAAAATACTAAGAAAAATATTTAAAAACAACCAATGTAAAATTTAACACCCTGTATCCTGCAAACTATTAAATTTTTAACAAAGGTAATAATAATAACAGTTTATTCATGTTTCAATTATCACAAAATAGCAATTTACACACGTCAAGAAATTAAAATCCTTACAACTAGTAGGTACCTATATAAAACAAGATTATTAAAAATAAAAATTTAAAATAGCCTCACAATAGTAAGTACTAGAATATAATATTAAATAAAATTTATCTTACAGTTACGGTTAGTTATAAAAATTAAAAAAACACAAAATACAATATTAAATAAAAATGAAAAAGACATCACATTTTACACATTGGAAAAAGTTAAAAATTCGTCAATAGAATAGAAACTATTGAGAGTTAAAATATTCCTAATTTTTAATTTAAAGCTGTTAAAGGGTAACATTCTTACTTCAGCAGGAAGAACATTAAAAATTTTATACCCCAGTACCCTGGGCCATCCTGACACCTTCTTAGACGACAGTGGAGGGGCACAATGTCAGTTCTATTACGAGTATAATAATTGTGAACGTCCTCGTGAGTGTCATACAGAGTTAGATTCTTTCTAATGTATAGAAGATTCTGCAGAATGTAAACCGATGGCAAAGTCAGGATACCAAGCCCACGAAAAGCATCTCTGCAGTCATCCCTAAATTTCAATCCGGCCAAAATTCTAATTGCCTTCCTCTGCAAACGAAAAAGGCGCCCCACATCAGCAGCATGTCCCCATGCAAGAACTGCATACGTCAAATGAGCATGGAAAACACCAAAATAGGCCGTCCTAAGCACAGAAACAGACACATTATTAGCAAGACTGCGTAGTAAATACAAGCCTCGTGTTAGCTTTGAAGCCACTTGGTTAATATGAGGTCCCCATTGTAAACGTTGGTCCAGGTAGACTCCCAGAAATTTCGTCTCTTCAACCTGAAGGTTCACTCCACTTCTCATAGAGAAGACTACTCTATTGGTTTTATCTGCATTTAGCACCAGTTTATTGCTGCGGAACCACTCCTCAGCCCTCTCCTGTGCCTCCCTTGATCCCCCAATTGAATCCTCTAAAGTTTCAGCCCGGAAAGACACTGTTGTGTCATCAGCAAAAAGCGTGTACTTGGAGGATGAATCAATTAATGGCAAATCATTGATATAAATGAGAAAAGTATTGGTCCCAAAACGGAGCCTTGGGGTACTCCAATATTAATATCACACCTTGCCGATGTCACCCCAGAGAATTGTACTGACTGACTTCTGCCCTCAAGATAAGAGTTCAATAGTTGAAGACTCTTAGGACTAAAGTTATATGCTTTAAGCTTTTGAAGGAGGATTCCATGATCAACACAGTCGAAGGCCTTGCTTAGATCACAGAAGAGAACCGTATCGTACTGCATATCCTGAAATGCACGAAGAATATCAGATATTAAATCCAGGACGCCAAGGACAGTATTTTTGTCCCTCCTAAAGCCAAATTGGCACTTACTAAACAAACCATTACTTTCAAAAAATTCACAATCTGTTCAGCCATGCACTTTTCAAGAATCTTTGATATTATTGGAAGCAAAGATATGGGTCTGTAGTTCTCGGCTGCATTAGAATCTCCCTTTTTAAATATTGGAACGACCAAAGCTTTTTTAGAACTGAGGGACATACACCCTCCCTTAAACACAAATTTATGAGTTTTGTAAGGGGAATGACTATTTCATTTTTTACACATTTAATCAATTTTACATTCAGACCAAATATGTCTTTGCTATTTTTGTTTTTAAGGTCAGTTATAAGTTCACGAACTTTATTAAATGTTACCTCAGAGAAAGAAAATGTGTTGTTATTTTTTGTTATATTTTTAAGATAGCTTAGTGGGTTTCTATTTGACTGGGGAATTTTCTTTACAAGGTTATGTGCTATATTTGAGAAGTAATTATTAAAATCATTAGAGGTTAACTTGTTATCAATGTTTCTGAAAGCTTAAAATGTTTACCCTGGTTGTTCTTAATAATCTGCCACATACATCTGCCAGGATTATTAGAAGATCTTATTAAGTTATCATTTCTTGCAATTTTAGCCTTCTTTATTGCCCTTCTATACTGAGTTTTGTATTGGACATACTCATGCCTAAAATAACAGTTGTTGTACTGTCTACTAATCTCATCTAGAAGCTTAAGATGTTCCCTCATTCCTCTTATTTCTTCATTGAACCAGCTTATCTGGTTTGATTGGTCAGATCTTACTATATACTTTTTTCTGGAAATGAACTTTTATATGCCTGTTCAAGCACATCCATAAATTTTACAAACTTATACTCTACATTAAACTCATCACTTCCAATAAAATCCCAGGAAGTATTAGATATGATGTAATGAAACCTGAGCATACCCCGCTGTGTCATCGGTCTACAAACTTTTTTATTTTGCACAACATCATTACCTATGGAGATTGATAAATCTACTATTTGTCCCATATGATCAGATATGTTTAGATCCACAATATCAGAGGCAATAACATCTGTGCCAGTGCCTACGAAGATATTGTCCAGACAAGAATTTTGTCTAGTAGCAGCATGAATAGTTTGACTCATTCCAAAACTTACCAATGTATCGCACAGGTTGATTGCATTTTCCTCATTACTGCCAAAGCGAACATTAAAATCACCTGCCAATATTACAGGTTTATCGGTATCCCAGTTGCTAAGCAAGTTTTCCACTGTCGACAAAAAGGTGTCAAAATTTCCCGAGGGGGACCTATAAATGGCTAATATGATATATATATATATATATATTTAAATTTCTTATAAAAACAGATGAACATTCAAAACATTTTTCAATATTACAATTAACAGTTATGGTTTGGGTCTCTATAAGATCACTTGCCACAAATATAGCAGTGCCACCTCCTGAAAACTGCTCTCGGGCTGAAAAAGCTGCTAATCTAAATCCTCCAAGATGTAGTTGTTCAATCTCTGCTGAAGACATCCAATGTTCTGTCACACATATTATGTCAACATTTTTATCAGCAACAAATGCCTCTAGTTGTAGTGTTTTGTTCCTTAAGGACCTCACATTAATATGCAAAACTCTCAAATTTTTTAAGGAACGTTCTTTTTATTATTATTCCCATTATGATTTTTTACTTGTCCTCTACCCTGGTTCTCCTCATGTTCTGAGGTGAGATCCGGCGTTGAATATTCAGAAAATGGTTAATTAACACACCAGTGGGCCACAAATCGGGAGACATGATTTTTGTTTCAAGTCATTGGGTACTTTTACTTTAAAAGAGCTTTTGTATTTGTCTTTCTTCGTTACCATTTTTCGCATTTACAGTTTTGCAAATTATTATTTTCTAAGGAAATTCTGAAGTTGTTCGGTTGTCGTTTTAGGATCTAACCCTGAGATAAAGATAAAGAAATAAAGGTAATTTGAGTTATATCGTTGTATTTTGGCCCAATGAATTTGTGGTAGCATTTTGAACAGACCTTTTAGAGACACCCTGTATAATTCGCGGGAAAATATGTATCCAATTCTAATTAATACTATCTGTATTCTTCCGAAATTAAACACTGGTTGGATTAGTGTATATTTCAGTCTACACTAATTTTTTTTTGTCTATAAAGTTTTTATTCTAAACATGTCATATTTCTTGGGATTAAATTAATATTTAATAATTTAACAGATAAAGTTACACTTACTTCTTTGGCGTCCATAACAGTTCCTACACCAACTGTAAGAGCTTGTTTGGGCACTTTACTAATATCATTTCCGAAAAATCTAGCATTTGCTTCCAAAGTATCATGAGCTAATGTCTTGACTCTAGTTCGTGATACCAAGGAAGATCCTGGCTCATTAAAGGCTATATGACCATCAGGACCAATACCTAAAGAATAAATAAAAAACCACCATAGTCTAACACCAAGCCCTTATTATTCTAATAATGGTATGTTATTTTAAGTTTTTTAAATTTTTTAACAATGTCAAAAATTAACCAACTTGTCCAACAGCTTTTGGCCCACGAAAAATGCTGATTTTTTAACTATTATCATAAAGATAAAGGAACAGTAAACGTGACATCAACAATATCAACAGATCTTATTACCATTTACAACGACTATTACAATTATTAAAAAAACTACAAAATTAAATTAGGTTACAAGTAGATAACTAACCAACAGATAACAGGTACATTATAGGCAGATCAACAATATTTATATACAAATCACATAAAAATCACAGCTGCAAGTTAAGTACTAATTTATTAAGGAACTACTATTTGATTAATATTAGACTTAAATCGGTACAACGTGCAGTTAAAACGTTCACTTATTGTGTACCAAATTTGTTCAGCACACAAGGAGCTCTATCCATCAGTGAGTGGATTCCACAGTTTGTGGTATGAGAGCGGATATGGAATAAATTAAAATTCTGAAGACTACGAGAGAGCACATTAAGTTTAACAAGTGATAGAAGGTCGGGACAGCAAAAGCTTTTATTATGTTATGACATAAGATGTATTAAATTTCTTCATACCCCTAAAAAACTAATATAATTGCATTTCCCAAAATAAGGCAGAAGATAATCAACAAATCAATCAATTTAGTAACCATTCCCATAAAGCGCTGAATTCGTAAGCACACCCACCAGTGGTCCAAATTATTAATATTGCAAACAGAATTTGGCGCTCTCATTAAAGCGAACAACATGTTAGCTGTCTATACGTCGTAAATGATGTGAGCACAATTCAGACCGCGACCTAACAATAATATTGATTTAAATGACTCAGAAATTAAAAATTTATTTATACTAATTAAGTAATCTTTGTACAAATGTGTGTAAACACAATTTCAGATTTTAAATGCATACCCAAGTGCATAGTAAGTAATGAAGAGATTAATTGTCTCTTAAAAAAATGAAACCATGATTTTTTCTTGCAAAACATTGGCCATGTTAAAAAAATAATAATAAATAAGTGTAGATAAATAGAACATGGCTAAAATGTAAATTTGGAAAAATTCTTATAAGATTGTAGGAAAAATATAGTATGAAACACATTTATTTGTAAAAAAGACACCCACGGTACATTAATATTTAGCCTTCGTAGATTGTCCAAAGATAAAAAAATTCTTTGTGGGGTTTCAAAAGAGGTAAAACTAAATAGAATAAAATACCTCCAATAAATAACTCAATTCCACCAGATTCTGTAATATTTTGTTCAAAGTTACTGCACTCTTTAATGAGATCAGGAGCATTTCCATCCAAGATATGTGCATTTTTTGGATCAATGTCAATATGCTTAAAAAAGTTATTCCACATATAGTAATGGTAACTTTCAGGATGTTCCCTTGGAAGGTTTACCTATGAAAAATATATTTCTATTATAACAATGTCTATCCCAGCAGACACAGGATGTTGTTTTATTTTAAAACAATCAGTAGGGTAGATCAACTTCTAGAGCAGGCGTCACCAACTACTTTTATTAGGGGTCCTTTTTAAAAAAATCACATGTCCGTCGCGGTTCGGGAAGAAAAAAGATCCCCTATAGATAAGTAAAACAATTGAAATAATAAACTATACCATTTTTGTTTTTTTTAAGTTATATTTTTAATGCATTTACATAGATAAAATCTAAGCTAAACTTATACACTTCTTTCTTAAAACCAGTCGAAAAATGCTAATTTATTTAAAATTATTTTTGTTTTTTGATTTTGGAATTTGTTAATTCGATCAACAATTTTTGTTTTATTTCAAGGGTAAGTAATTGAACTAATAACAGCCCCATTTGTTTAGATTTTGCAAAGAACAAGTATACCCAAAATAATAACAAATAATAAAATAACGAAAGCAAAACTAAATAATAATTTTAATGAATTAATATATAATATTATTATCGTCTTTTTTTACATTTATTAAAATAAAAAATGCTTTTTGGCGAATTCGGGAAGAAAAAAGATCCCCTATAGATAAGTAAAACAATTGAAATAATAAACTAACCATTTTTGTTTGTATTACAATATGAATGCATAAATGAATGAGTTTCGGAAAATTATTTTTTTAAATAATAAACAAACGTCCTAAACAAAAGGATATGTAAAGGTTTTTAAGAATTTTAGCAAGAAAACTGCAATTTTTTGTATTGAATTGGATGATGCTAATTGAAAAGGAACCAAGCGCCAAATTGGATATTTGAGTAATCAGCGATTGTATTAAAAAATATATCTTGCACAAAAATTAACAACTTTTTAATTTTGTTACTTAAACATGGTACGTCGCGTCGTTTAAAAGGAAATGTTAGCCACAACTGAATGCATTATTTCATAACTTCGAAACCGTAGACAATTGGATTTTTGGTTAATAGTTCTTTTTAAATAAATAAATAAAACTGGAATAGTACTTTAAAAAATCCAAAGTATCACGGTTCTGTTTAAAGAAATGGGAAAAATAAATAATGTTTTTATTAAAAAGTGACACGGATAAGTTTATGTAAAGAAAACCCCTACTTGGATCCTTTTATACCGGGATTGTAATTCTAACATACAACGCCTGTTTGTTGTACAAAAAAGAACCATTAGATCCATTAAAAAGATTAAATTTAGAGATTCTTGTCGAGGTGTATTTAAAGAGATGAATATTTTTACTGTTTATGGGTTATACATATATGAATGTTTGTTATTTGTATTTAAGCATAGGGATAAATTTGAGTCAGAAAATGTTCATGGCTATAACACGAGAACACATAATTTAGTCTATCCAATTCATAGATTGACTCTAACAGAAAAAGGGTCATATTATATGTGTATAAAATTTTATAATAAGTTACCAAATAGTACTAAATTGTTAAATAGCTTAAGTAGATTTAAGAAAATTGTTAAAAAGGTTATGGGTAAATTAAAGCCTTATATATTAGGTGATTATTTGAACAATAATCCTTTACACAATATTTTTTAAAAAAGTAATAATTTTTCTCTGTTGACGTCATTTTACTTTATCTTTGTGTATATATGTATGTATTATGTAAAGATGATTTAAAATAAAGCTTTATTATTGTTATTATTACTATTATTATTATTATTATTATTATTATTATTATTAAATAACTTAACACATAGACAATGTGAGAAAAAGAGATAGTCTAACGTGAACATTCGCATGTAAACATTTCGGGTTGGATAAGTCACATACATCCTTTGTTGCTACTTTACTGGCCGATATCCCAATACCTATTTGCTTAACCAACATAAAAGAAAACTGCATTTTTGTATTTTGTCGTTTTGGCCTTTACTATATAGATGGCGCAAACTTTAAATTAGGTGTGTGAAACTTTTTACACATATAGAATGAATAGAAAGAAGTCGTTTGGTGCCAAAAACTCTTTTTCGCGATTTGGCGCATTGTTTCTTTTTAATTATCATCATCCAATTATCCGTCCGAAGTTCGGACTAAAGTTTGTGCATGCTATAGCCATTAAATCTTGAAAATGTTCATCGACAAGTCTGCTCCGGAATTAATTTTTGTAAAGTTCATCTTCCAAAATGCTGTATCAAAAATGTATGTTGACCCAAATAAAGTGAGAAGCTTCAACGCTATTGTTTTTAATTCTTTGTATTTATTTATCCAGAACTCTTGACAAGAAAAATGCTGTTGATGGTATTTTAAATTTGTGTTCCCCCACTTCTCGCACTCGCCGCCGATACCCTTCACTCGCCTCACACCGCGATGACTAACCATCTTGCGCTTCGTGCCATTTTGTTGGCAAGACGACTATAGCAAAGACAGCATGGAAAAAATGAAATTGTGTATTTAACAAGGTCTGCACAAACTAGGTTGGCGGTCCGGATCCGGACCGCGATCCGCCAGTTGGTGATCCCTGTCCTAGGGATTAAAAAAGGGGAAATGTCATTTATAGAATAGAATATAATTTTTTCCTTACATATTCATCCATATTAAAAGTTTTAACATATTTAAAGGACACTTTTCCAGCCTTATAATATTCAATCAGTTTTGTATACATTCCAGATGGAGTACTTCCTGTAACACAAAAATATTAAAATATAAGATATACAGGGTGATACTTGACCTAAACTGCTGCTTAATACACCTGCAACTGGGAAGTTTTTGGTAAATTTCAAATCGTTATTACTCTTAAATAAAATCCAATAACAAAATTCGCTTTTCACCGTTTGGTAGGAAAGCTCTTTTTAGAAAAAAATGGCTATTCCAATTTAAGTAAACTTTTTATTGTTTTTATTCTACAGGGTGTACAAGGAACCTATTTTTACAAAAACTTTGTCAAGAGCGAAATTGAAAATAAAACATTTTTTGTTCTAAATTATATAGTGTTATTCAGCATATCATTTAAAAAAAAACAAGTTACTCAGATTTTTGATATTTTTGCTTCATTTTCCAAAATATTTTTTTTCAAAAAAATATATATTTTTTAATATTGTCCTTCCTCTACTTAACAATTTATCACAGAGGTCAATTTTTTCAGATAATTTTAAAAGTTCATAAGTACCTTTTAAAACTCTTTTAGAAATTTATTTCGACAAAAATTATTAACGCGTCAGTAGCGTCGCAAATGTAATAAAAATTAATATTGCTAAATAATAGCTCCTTAAAGTTTACGTGAGGACTAGATATTTTGTATTTAAGATTTTAATTATTTTTTCCAATTTTTAAAAAATATGGACATTTATCTCAAGACGGTTTTTAACTTTTGCAAAAAAGTTATCAACGTCGCCATAGTAATTGGTAATTCAGGTTATTTTAGGGTATTTGTCGACTAACTTAGAGCACACATTAACATTTTTTATATGTTAGTATTTAAAAAATATATATATCATACAGGGTGTTTCAAAAGTCATGGATTCCACATTTGTATTTTTTTAAGGAAAGCAAGGTTTAAATCTTTAGATGATTTTATGAAGAAAGTTTAAATAAACTTATGTTCTAACTGTCTTAACTTTTAAGATACAGAGTGGTAAACTTTAAAAATATATATTTTTTTAAATATCTGTGATACCTATACTAAAATTTTAATACAATTTGGTACAAAGCCCCTTTACATTACAATGTATTTTTACTTAATATAAAATATTTTTTTATTTTAAAAATTTTCATCTAGTTTTAAACAAATTTTGTATCTGGTTTTTCTTTTGTTGACAAATGGTTTTTGCTTAATAAAATATGAAGCATTTCTCCACATGCTGTCATTTTGATAAATAATCCCAATATTGCTTACTTTTTAGGCTTTTTTAATCAATTCTTTTTGAAAGGTTCATATTTATGAATATTTTTAGATACTCTTGTTTTTTATTGTGGTAATTTCTACATTTTAGAATAATTCTATGATAAACAATAAAAGGTGCAAAAAAAAATCTATTATAAATATATCGATCAGTGGCGTAGCATGCCTTGAAGGGGCCCAATATCACAAGGAGTTAGGGGGCCAAACAAAAAAAAACAAAATTGAAGACAAAAAAAAGGGGGCTCCACTTACCAACTAACATTGTTTTTGCTTTTTTCATTCCTAAAAAAATTTTTAAAGACCAAAAAAATAAAAAAAAAAGCCCACTTTTCCAATTTGCCTAATAGTTAGTTATACACTTTACCAGTACCACATTTTTTTGCTTACAGACGTTTGGGGGCCCTTGTAGCCCGGTGGTCCTGTATTGTTGATTTGGCTAATACGGCGATAGATACGCCCTTGATATCGATCTAACCTCGGATCTAACTCCCTTAATCAGTCCAAAAATTGACGATTTCACTCTGTGTCAAAAAATGATTCCGGTTTTAGTTTTTTTTTAAATTAAAATATTGTGATCATTACCGTCAACACAACTTTCTGCTCAACCCTTATGCTTTGCTCAAAGCTGCACCTTTTATTACTTAATCTGAAAAAAGTATTAAAATTTTTAAAGAAGTCATTGGCATACTTTTTTTTAAATGATATTGGCTGTGGTGCCCACTAAGATGCCACTGGACCCAATTGTCTTAATCTAGGTAGAGCTTTACAAGAGCCTTATTGCATAAAATATGTAAACCGAACTTTATCCAAATCGGTGAAAAAGTTTTAAGATATTTAAAAAATTACCTACTTTTTTAAAATCTTTAATGCCTTGTATCTCAGAAATGAAACAAGCCTGGACATATGTTTAAAGAGACTTTTTAATAAAAATACATAAGAAATAACCTCCTTAAGTTTCGTACCATAGGTAAAAAAAACCCTGTATATTAAAACCTTTGCTACCTTTGTATATTAACATGTGGTCCAAAGTCAAAAGGTATGTACCCTAAACTCTAAAGTAAATGTGACCTAATATTTTATTTGTAGGTAAAATAGGTAAAACTTATACTTTCCAAGTAGATATTAATTTTTTAAAATTGTTTAAAGTTTATTACAAATTTAATATTTTTTTGCTAATATGTGTTATAATTTTATTATGAGCTCAGATGCTTAATTGTAAATTTTATGAAAATTGTTTATAAATGATTTTTATATAAGTTTCTTACCTGTTGGGAGACCCAATACAAAGTATTTATCTGGGCCGGGTTTAAATTCATTTATCCTTTTCATTACATATTTAGCAGCCCATTCAGCAACAGTGCTTGAATCTTCCAAAATTACCAACCTCATTGTTAACGTACGCAGTTAAAAATCTTTTTGCTACTAAGATCTGAACTCCGAATTAAACTCCTTTAACAAAAACCTGAATACGTGGACTACAATCAATAAAGCCAAACCAGTTGTTTTTAATTTATTTTTTTATCTAAGTTTGTTGACCTAAATCAGGCAGTGAAAAGTAAATAACATAAAATACTAATAAACGATAAGTTGATAAGGCTGATAGCATAACAACAAATAAATATTCATCACCGTAAGATAAGTTGTATTTTCAGAGAAAATTAAAGATCTAAAAATAAAAACAATTTTTCATAAAACTTGATCTAAAACATAACCACAAATATCAGTTTATCGCCTGCCCAACCGGATGATGAATTTGAACCAAGGTTCATTTTTATATTTACAAGGTTGCGACAGATCCTTAACTTTTAGGCGTTTCGAGGTCGGGGACGCAAGGAAGGGCACTCCACGGAGAAAAGTTGGCAAGACTGGGTAAAATCAAAGCTGATGATCAATCCAGTGGCGTCTAGAATTTGGGCATTTCATTTTGCATTATTTTGAAAGTGATATTTGTTGAGAGATGTAATTCTAAATGTTTTTATTTAAAGTAAAAGAATTTACAACTTAATAATAATTAAAAACTGTTGTGTAAACGGTTGTTCTAATAATACAATAAACTGTAAATCTCCGGCACTGAACAACATGGCCGAAAAATGGGAGATGTGACGTCATAACACGTCAAAGCAATATAGCCGAATGTCGTGACCTTATATAGACCGACTTTGGTCCGTCCCCAAAGTCGATTGATGAGATAAGCAGGCGGATTCTTAACCGCTGTCTCGAGACGTAACGTATCGAGTCGCTACAGAATGGTGATTCTTAACTTATTTGAAACTCGATTCCGAGTCGATATCTTCCGAGTTCCATAACTAGGCCCCGTTCTTATTAAATAAGTTTTTATCCTATTAATTATTTACGTAAAAACAGATGAGAAAATAAGGCCGATAGGTTTCGAAAGGGAGAACTCGATACCGACTGAGTCGTCACCTATCGAGAAGTTAAGAATCCGGGCCAAGGTCACGACATTCGCCATATTGGCTAGCGCGGCTGTGACGTCAAGTCGGGCCATTTTCGAGAAAACAAAAAAGAACTGTGTGTTGTAAACAAAATTTATTGGATTATTTTAATAGGCATAACTAAATATTGAAAATTAAAAATTATAAAAGCGACGACAGGACGATGAGGTACCTGGCAGAGCAAAACATTTTCCATGGTTCCGTAAGTCAAAAACCATTTTAAAAACTTTGTATACAGGGTGTCCGCTAATGAATGGTACACAGAAAACCCACAGATTCCTTATGCCAAAATATTAAGATTTAACCAAACATACCTAATATCCAAAAGTTTATAATAAGGAAGAGGAAGGAAGAGGGTGTCATAGTAAAAAGAAAAAGTAAATTTATTTCGATATTTGTTTCTCCGTTTTAAAATATCTTAATAAAACGGTATCTAGGGGTTTTTAAACATTAGCTCAGATCGAATATTAATTTTTGTGTGTAGACTAGAGGGCGATGGGTACACTATTTAAAATTCTCTAAAACTACCCAATTTTTTGTTACTACTCTGTATGTATGTAAACTAGTAAGCTTCTCTATGCTTTCTGCACAAAAAGGTATACTTAGTAAGAATCGGTCTTGACAACCGTTTTTAAGGTATTCACGTTTTAGTTGTTCAGTGCACCCGAAATTTTGTATGTACCTTCAATAACATCGTATTAGCTATAATTACAACTGCGCAGATATAAATAGCTGATATCTAAAAGCTCCTGGATACCGAGTTTTATTAAAATGTTTAAAACATATCAAAAAATTATCGAAATGCATGAATAAAAAATATTTATATCTCTTTAACACCCCGTATCTTCCTTATCATTAACTTTTGGTATAGGCATGTTTGTTTAAATCCTAAATGGGTATTTTCGCAAAAGAAATCTGTGGTTTTTCTGTGTACCATTAATTAGCGGACACTCATCTGTATCATACGTATATAAAAACACGAATGACTGAAAACTATTCGACTAAACACTATCAAAATCTCTAAAATAAAACAAGTCCGAACCAATAATATGTGAAGTCTCTAAACTAACCAAAAACATTAACAGCTGGAAATCCTTGCAAAATATACAACCAAAATGAAAATGGCAAATTTCCACAGCTTTTACCAAACAAAGCTTCGACAAGGCACGACTCTGTCATCAGCTGATAATGCTACCAACTTTGAACAGAACTGCCAATCGAAATCGTATTTCTCACACCCTCACGTCCCTGACAAAAGCTATCCCCGGTCTTGCTTATGTCTAAACCCCTTCTCATAAAGAAACTCTGCGTGTCAGTGTTAATGGAAGATCCGATCAGAAAGGAAGGCGGAATTCTAGGCACATGACCGTTTAATTTTTTATTTTTATTTTGTTTAAATACTGCCTGTATAAAAGTACTCAGATTCAACACCCTTAAGGTAAAAGTTATTTCACCGGTGATGTCACCGAACTAATTTCGATAGCATCGTCCGTCCCCAAGGTTAGTTTATACTTATAAGGTTGCGACATATCCTCAACTTTTAGGCGTTTCGAGGTCGGGGACGGAAGGAAGGGCACTTCTCGGAGAAAAGTTGGTAAGACTGAGTAAAAATCAAAGGTGAAGATCAATCCGGTAGCGTCTAGAATTTGCGCATTTCATTTTGCATTGTTTTGGAAGTGATATTTGTTGAAAGATGTAATTCCGAATGTTTTTTATTTAAAGTAAAAGAATTTACAACTTAATAACAATTAAAAACTGTTGTGTAAACGGTTGTTCTACTAATACAATAAACTGTATATCTCCGGCACTGAACAACATGGCCGAAAATGGGAGATGTGACGTCATAACACGTCAAAGCAATATGGCCGAATGTCGTGACCTTATATAGGCCGACTTTGGTCCGTCCCCAAGAAAAATAAACCCGAATAAACTTTTTTAATAAGGAGCGCTCAATCCCATTTAAGCCTATGTTCGCTAAATTTTGTGACGTAATCTTTTCCCGTAATTCTTTGTTTACAATCGTACTGGATGCGTTTTTCCAAGGATTTGGTGTTATTTTTTTGCTTTTTAGTCATTGGATTTTTATATATGTTTAGTTTTTACTGTTTATAGTTAAATTGAGTAGTTATTAGTACTGCAGATACAGAGAATTTTAAAACCTGTAAACAGGAGTTACTGACCTTTGTATATTTTTTTAAGGGAATTTACGTATAAATCGTTATTAAGGGGTAAAGTAATATTTTTCGGTAATTGTCTAGAAACTGTCCGCAACTCCGATTTCGACGAAATTTGGTATACGGGGTTTTTTGGAGCGCTGATCACGAATCTGAAAGAATTTTTAGTCGGAAACGTTTCGTTTTCGAGATATCCATCATCAAAGTTGATATTTGTACTAATCTTATTTTCACAATATTTTCCCTTCTTTTTGCACAAAATTCATATTATAATACTAAAATGGCACACAATATTTCATTTAACATCAAAAAACCCTTTAAAAACATTTTTTTATTATTAATTATATTAATTTAAAAGCTTTACTTTAAACAAACTCGTGTATGCAACCATAAATACATCTACATATTGTATTTATGGTTGCAGCATTATGGGTAAATTATTTTCAATTTAATGAAAAAAACGTGTAAAATAAATAAAAAACAGGTTTTTAAAAGGTGTTTATAAAATATTGTGTGGCAATTTAGTGTTTTATAAAAATTTTGTGCAAAAAGAAGGCGGAATATAGTGAAAATAAGGTTAGTGTAAATTACTAGTTTGATGATGGATATCTCGACAACGAAACGTTTCCGACTAAAAATTCTTTCAGATTCGTGATCAACGCCCCAAAAACCCCCGTATACCAAATTTCGTCGAAATCGGGTTGCGGACAGTTTTCACCTCTAAAAGAACTATAATACTTACTAGTTTCTAAAAATGGCAGTTTATGCGAACACCAGCTTCTAGTGACTTTTATATCGCGATATTGGGAACAGTCACTTACTTCTGTTGGCAACATCGTTCGAGGTCTGCATCCGCAATGTCATTTAACAGATGATCACCAAACATAAACAAACAAGTTCTTATGTGGTTTTTATTATTTTATGGTTTTACTTTGCTTTTCGGCAGTGTTCTGACTTTAAACTAGTTAAATTATAAGATAAATTGTTTTTAAGTGCTTTAAACAATGGTTTATTAGTAAAACTTTCAAAGTTTACCTTTATGTGTATGAGACCAGACATCATTCATTTGATATTTTTATTTGCTTTAATGCTCCAAGCGACTGATTTGTAAACAATTATTATACATTTTGTATATATACGCCCATTTCTTAAAATGAAAAAGTAACAATCTAAGTGAAAACTTTGATAAATCCATATCCATAATATAAGATTTTATGGTTTCCGTAAAACTAGTTTGACACAAAAGTATGGTTTGCAGCTTCCTGCAGGAAAGATTGTTTAAGCTGTGCTACTAGAAGAGTTTGTTTCAGATATTTTGAAAGAAATTTGCAGCAAAAACTTAGCTTATCAGTCAAAAAAGGGTCCAAAACTGAAAAATAAATTAGAACCAGAATACAACCTTAATTTGCTCAAGTTAAAACAGTTGCCATCAATTAAGGAAAAGGCTGGCTTGGATATAGCCATTCAAAGAAAAGATTTATTTTTGAGATATACACATAAAATTGAGTAACACTTTATGGCTCTTTTAGTACCTCCGGCATTAGGCTATTACTCTTGAGCATCAAGATGAATCAAATATCTGAACTTTTAATAGTGCACATCAAAGTAAATTGGGTAAGCTTTATTTACAGCAAATTTTTAATTTTTAAAAATTATATTAAATATTGAGTATACTAATTTACTTAATATTTTAGATTAAATATGGATCCAAGTGAAAAGGCTCTGGAAATTTCACAAATAAAAGAACAAAATTTATAATTAAGTACTGAAGTAGCTATCTACTGCAAGTAAAAAAACAGCTGTTAAAAAAGAAATAAAAAAAAGACAGGTTAAAAAATTACAAAATTGAAATATTCGTACCGTATGGTCTGTGGAAATAGTATCTCAGAGTATACCATGTATGCAGCAGGTTATAAAGCATTATGCTTACTTTTAAAAAAGGATACCTTTACCAGATAATTCAACATTAAAACAGAAACATGTCATATGTCCTTAAATAAAACCATATTAAATCATTGTGTTTTTTCCTTTTACCTTTCCATATTTTTTTAGTTTAAATTGATATTTAAAACTTATTCCATTTCATTTTCAAGTTAAAAGATAGAAAAAATACCCAATGTAAATTATGTGCAGTCTACACTTCCTATGGGAAGAAAATATTAACCTTAAAAATAACTTAAAAATATATACTTAGCGTGTCTACTTAAGTTCGCACTATATAAAAAACTTTTTCATTATCAATTTTACCAAAAAAGTAATTCTTTATAAAAAGTTCTGCATGATGTAAAACCTTAAATGCAATCATCAGATAATAATTTTTACAGTGGTATACAAGATACGTCAAAAAATATAAATTTTGTTTAAGGGAAAAGTACCCTTATTTTTCATAATTACGAAAATTTTTATAAAGAAAAGATATTTAGATTTAAAAAAACCATTTAAATATGCAAACTTGTTCATTTCAGGAAAAAAAAGAATTCATTCATTACATTTAATTTTTTTTTATTAGTGCATACTATGGTGACATGCATTCTTATTTTGAAATCTAATTTTTAAAAAAAGCTGTCAAAACCGCCAAAAATTCACAGAAATGCTTGTTATCGCAGAAAAAATGTTAAAAAAGTTTTTGCACTTTACTCAAAACTCATTTGCATATTGTTTGAAAGGCTGTTTTAATCCTGAACATTTTTTCCTTATAAAAATTTTTGATATTATGAAAAATAAGGATACTTTCCTCTTGACAAAAATTCATATTTTTTAACACACCTCGTATACCACTGTAAAAAATTGGAACTGAATAATTGCATATTAGCTTTTAGACCATGCAAAACTTTTACAAAGAATAACTTTTTTTCCGTAAAATTAATTATAAAAATTTTTTCCAAATGGTGCGAACTTAAGTAGACACGCTGTATAATAATGTTGTAAAAAACAAAAGTATATAAGTTCTTTTAAGCTAATCATAACATTTAAACTGGCTAACGTCAAACGCTAAATTCTTATATCAACCATAATATTATTTTAAAAACCTATTTTTTATAATAGGTCCGATATTATTTTTAAAAATAATATTTTAATAATAAATAATTTAAAATTTTAAATTATAGTTTATTGTCATTTAGATAATATTATGGTTAAGAAAAAGGTAGTAAAAAGGCCATGAAGGATAAATAAATTATACTTTTGTCAAACTAAATCTTTTTTTTTTTAATTTAGTATGGAAAAAATTATATTAAGATTATATTAAGGATAATTGTGACTTATTCGGTAATTATTCCATAAAGAGGTTGTTAGTAACAAAAAACAAACAAATATAAATTACTTTTATTTGCTTTAAAGTAAAGTATACATAAGAAATATACAAATACACATATTCAGCCACTTTAAAACGTTTATAGAAAACTAAAGCAATAACAAAGCCGGAAAAAGGTGGTATCTTCTTTACATGCCGGCATTTTTTGTCTAATCTCTTCCTGTTAGTGTTTTATACGCGTTAGACTATCCTCTTTCCACATATTGCCTATGAACCTTTTGAATTGGCTTAACGTGTATAAACATTTTTAATATTCATATAGCAAAATAATTAAAAACTACATTCTAAACATGTTTAGAAACACAATCAAAATAAAAACACCAATAAAATCTCCTCTTTATATAGCATCCATTCTTCACTTACAACACTATTTATATATTCTGTTATGCAGTAAGATATGTGGTTAAGCAGCTTTAGTGCTTATCTAAATTGTGGTATACGGTGTGTCTACGTAAGTTGGAGTCATATGGGGAAACTGTTTTATTTTTAATTTTATGAAATAAAGTTACTAATTATAAAAAGTTCTGCAAGTCTAAAACCTGAAATCAAATTATCAGATATCAAATTGTATCATTCATCAATGAGGTTAGCCAAAAATATAATTTTTGATCAAGAGTAAAGTACCTGTATTATTGCTAATATCGAAAACTCTTATAAAGAAAAAATGTTTAAAATTAAAAATTAATTCTAAATATGCAATATTGTTCAATTAAAAAAGAAAAATATCTTTTAATATTTTTTTCGGCAATAATCAAAAAAAAATAATTTTGTACATTAGTGCATTATACATTTTTTTAAACAGTAAATTTAAAAAGTTAAGTTAAAAGTGTCCCATAATATTTTCAATTATGAAATGTTGTGCACTAATGTAAGAGCCCAAATTTAATATTATCGCGGAAAAAAATAAAAAAGTTTTTTTGGAAATAAACAAAGTTGCATATTTAGAAGTAATTTTTAATTCTTAACATCTTTTCTTTAGAATAATTTTCGATATTAGCAAAAATACAGGTACTTTAATCTTAAGCAAAAATTAAATTTTTGGCCACACCTCGTAGATGACTGACATAGTTTAAAATCTGATGATTTCATATTAGGTTTTTGACGATGCAGAACTTTTATAAAGAATAACTTTTCTTTGTAAAATTAATAATAAAAAAGTTTTCCATATGACGCCAACTTACATAGACACAGTTCCACTACTAATATTTATTTACACAATAAATTAGAATATTTTGGTACGTGTGCCTGTGTGTGTATGTTAATCAGGCATTAAAAATAATCAACTAGTGAGGAATTTTTAATAACCACTTTTGTATTACATTTGCTAAAAGGGAATTTTACAAATAATATTAAGTCTTGAAATCAGTGGGATTATTTATTGTTTTTTGTTTGTGTCTGTTTCGCCTGTCTTTGACCTGGAGCGTCTTTTCACTAAATATCTTTTGCCTATTTTTCTATTGTCTGAATTCTTCACTTAGGTGACTTCTTATCCCAGTATCTACTTGTTGAGGAAGCTGAAATATCAAAAAGAAAAAGTGCTTAGATATGTCCACATATCGTCGGTGCGTGCCTTAAATCTGATATGTGACATGCTTATCCTGTGACACATATTAGGTATAGCAATCGCACTGACGATATGGACTTTACAATAGGAAAAATGGACCAAAAAAACGTAAATGTTTGTGTATGCCAACAGCTTTTGCCTTTTAAAGAAACAAACTTTACGTTAAAATAGTTGTTTTGTTTTGTACAGGGGCTCCAAAACCTACAAAAATGTGAAAATGGACCAAGACAAAACTGGCTTCATTTTTAATTATTCAGCAAAATGTCAAATAAAAAGAGAATTGAATAAGAATCCAATATCTAAAATTTTACATAAAATAAATAATGTTATTTTTTTTGTATCATTTACCTAGTTCTAATAATCGATATAATTAATGTCGAACTTTGTCAATATATTTAAATAAAAAATGTAAAATCAGGTAAATTATGTAAAATTGTTGTAAAACATAAATAAAATAAATGATACTAAAAAAATTGTTTATTTGCTTAGAAATTCTAGATTTAGGGTCCTCTTTCAATTCTAAAAACCTTTTTTATTTGACATTTTGCCGAATTATTAAAAATAAAGCAGTTTTGTCTTGGTACATCACATTTTTATAATTTTTGGAGCCTCTGTACAAAATATAACAAATTTTTCCAAAGTGAATTTTGTTTTTTTAAAAAGAAAAAGCAGTTGCCATACTTACACGACTTTCTGTAAAATTTAAATTTTTGGTCCATTTGTCCTATTGTAAAGTCCATCCATGGACATACTGTATAAAACTGGCAACTTAAATAGAGACTATTTTAGTCATTATTTTTGTAAATTTTAAAAAACTGTAGGTACCTACAGACTTACATACAGCAATATACCATTTTTTTAATTAAAATCAAAGATTACTAATTTACAAAATGAAAAAGAGAGAATAATTATTTTTACTTACCTAAAGTTGTCAAAGGTTGTTCAAAATGATATTTTCTTTTGTCAGATATAACAGTAGGTAGATTTTGGGAGGGCAATGCTGTGAATTTTAGCCTTTTACGGCGTCCACACTGCCCACAAAATCTTGAGGCAAGAAATGTGCAGAACATACTACATTTCTACCATATACCTGATCGGGATTTCTTTTAACCGCTATAAGCCATTTCCTCCTTCTATGAGGACTTGTTGGTAGTCTTTAAAAAAGATAATTTCTAGGTATTAATAATTTTCATTTGTTGAAGTTTGGGGCGCTGATTACGATTCTGAAGGATTTTTTTGTTGTACACGTTTTGTCTTCGAGATATACATACATCTTTAAACTTAAAAACCAAATTTACCCTATTTTCACTATATTTCTCCTTCTTTTTGCAAGCAATTTTTGACATAAAGCTAATTTGGCACTAAATATTTAATTTCCACCTCTTAGAGTCCCATTATTCTTTTTTTTCCCCTTTTTTCCATAAAAATGTTAAGTTTTACTGAAAGGCTTTGCAAAAATGGTTAAAATAAATAAAAAAATGGATTTTTAAGAGGTGGAAATCAAATAATTAATTGTCAATCTAGAAAAACTCAAGAATTGTCTGCAAAAAAGGGAATATGCCAAATTTAGGTGAGTTTTCAATTCAAGTGTGATAATTGATATCTCGAAAATAAATTGGACAAAAAATTCTTTTTAATTCGTGAGCAGCGTACACCAAATCTTAATAAAATCGGCGATGCGTCCGGTTTGTAAATAATTACCAAATCTAATAATACCATATTTTTTTTACTTACTGGGAAACGTAACATCGCATCCTTTGTTGTTAGAAGTATTAAAACAACTTTGCACTAAACAGCGCGTCGGCATTGTTCAATAATTAAATGTTTTTCTGTAAATCACTTTTAATAAATCACAAAATCGGCAAAAATGGAATTAAAATTCCAAAAACACAAAATATGCCACAATCTTTTTATGCGGGTTAATATACCTGTTGAATATTTTTTTAAATATTTTTGTGATTCTGAGCGTATATAAACACAGGATTTTTAATTGTATTCCGTATGAATGTACGTATAAAATAAATAAAGATTTAATTAAAAAATATAGACAATATTACAAGATTATACAATTCTTGTTGTTTGAATTTTATCTTTAGTTAAATACACATAGGTACTTATGTTAAAAACGAGAGAAGGGAATCCCTCGTCTTCCGCCGAGAGACCTCGAGTGGCTTTCGACAGTATAACAATTTACCTTTTTGTTTGAATTTAATTTTTTTTTGTGTAGTATCCAATTTAACCATAAAAATCCTAACCAAAGGCTAGGTTAAAATACATCCTCAGCTGTATAGAAAATCGTTCGCGGTAAATAAAAATTCCGAACTAATAAATAACTAAACATGCGCTTTAAAACAATTCTAAACCAGTTCGGTTCTGGTTCAGAATCGGTTCATTACTAGACCCGCGAACAAAGTCATATAGTGATGAACAAAATAACAATAAACGTTTATTTTTTGGTTTAACAATGAAGTATTATCAATTTACATGAATTAATCTTTTGTAATACAATTTAAATAATTTACCATTTAGGATTTAAAAGGAGTTATAACAACTTAAATGAAATTCTTTTTCCAGCCAAGTTTAATGTTGGTCAAGAAAGAATAATTTTCAATTTTGTCTCAAATAATAGGAAGAAAAATACTGTTTAAAAGGCGTAATGGATTTATATCTAAAGTACTTCGATTATGGCTAGTCTTTTTAGTTATATTTGTCACAGTTGTATCAATTTTTCTGTATATTCATACTCATAATGTATCGAGTAAGTATTAATAAATGAAATAATTTAAAAGTAACATATGATTTAATCAGTAACTATTCATTGGGGGCAATTATATCAAATAGTGCTTTACATTGAAAGTGGAAATACATTTCTTTTCACTAGCTAATGAATTCAACATAATCTTGCTGGTTCATATCATCCCCTTAATACTATAACTGGGTAGGTAATTCAAAATTATGTTTTTAATTTTTTTAATGGGTATTTTAATTTTTGGAAATGGTTTGGCTTGATTTTAGCATTGTAAAATCATTTTACCTAGATTTTTCTAATATTGAATGATGAGAATGGAACTTGCTGCTGTAGCTATAGCATTAAAGCAAGTTGCAAAGTTGAACCAGGTGTCAAGTTATAAAATTACACCCCTAAACTTTTTATTTTTTATTGTACAAAATAAACAAAAAATATCAGCTTATTGGTTCATTCTGTAGTGTTCGATCAGTAAACAGATTATTATTTCTTTGTAGGTAAATACAGGGTACAACAAAATGTATGCTTTTTTTTGTAAAAGAACATCTTTTGATTTGTATCACTGTTGTAAAGATCTTTTAAAGAGCTTTACAAAAATTCCTCATTTGGTATGTCTATCTTAAAGGAAGTTTTTAATTAGTTTTTAATTACTATTAAAAATACTATACATTTACAACCCCTAACTTTTATATTTTTACTTACAAAATAAATAAGTATAACTATCATTTTGTTGGGTTGATTTTTAGTATCCGCGTTTGTTATTAAAATGGTATTAAATTTTAAGGGGACCTGATGGTCTAATATTAAAAAAAAGGTCTTTATTCTATATTTCAAAAGTAAAGAATTTCAACAATGTAGGTACTGTAAAATATTTGTAATAATATTGACGATACTTTCAGTTTTACAAACTATTTAGTAAGCAGGTAGAAGGGCCGGCCCATACTTACTCAAAAGTTTAAACTCATTTATCTTGCAACCACTTTTTTCTATATGGTGGAAGTAAAAAGAAAAAACTATTTGGAGAATTTTCCTGAGATTTTACAATATTATTTAGTACAGGGTGTCTGGATTTTGTTGCAATTGTGGGATATTTATTAAAGATAAGGACTTTCGGTTTTTGCGAACTGCTACTACTTTTTAATGAAACAAAAGATGACACCAAAATATTTTACATGGCCCCCTTAGTTTTTGACATAAAGGGTGAAATACATTTTTTCCATTTCGGGACCCCCTCATATATCAGTTGTCTTGTAACTTATAACCAAAGTAAATACTGATATTAAGTAGATATTTTTACATAGAATCCAGTGGTGAAGTTAGATTTTTTAAATTTTATATTATTTGAGATATGAAACAAACATATACTTTTTATTCAGTACATTATAGCTGATAGGAGCTTTTCAAAAATATATAATACTTTTACATTAAATTTCTTATAGTAGGCCATGGTATAAATTTTATAACCAAATAATAGAGTTAGCCATTAGTTTATAGTTTGTTTACATTTTATGGCAACATTTAAGTTTTAACAATTTTACCCCATTTAGCACCCCTATTTAGCCCCTGGTTCCTTAAGTTTTTCACTGTTTTATTAATTAGATAAAAACAAATATTTTAGATCAGCACAACTGTGCTTATAATCAAAACAGGGTCCAAAATCAGTATGTATCCATAATTTTTAGAAAAACATTTGATTGAAAACAAAATAGTAGAAAACCTTGTATGAAACTGGTACCAAAATTATCATTGAATTTTTTTACAGGAATTACTTTCATATGTGGATTGTTACTATTTTGTTTTAAATTTAATTATGAATACATACTGATTTTGGACGCTAATTTAAGTATAAACACAGTTGTGCTGATCTAAAATATTAAGTTTTATTCAATTAGGAGAACAACAAACTTAAGGAACCAAGGAAGTAAATAGGGGTGTTAAGCGAGGTAAAATAGTTAAAACTTAGATGTTACCGTAAATGTATACAAATTATGAACTAGGTGCTAACTTTATTCTTTGGTTATAAAGTTTATGTTATGGCCTACTATAAGAAATTTAATTTGAAAATTAAAAACATCAATTTAAGGTCGAAAAGTATAAAATAACTATTAAGTAATGTATATTTTAAAAAAGCTCTTCTCAGCTTTAATCTACTAAATAAGAAATATACAGGGTGTTCCATAAGAAACATCATGTTTGATTCATATCTCGAAAAATATAAAATTTAAAAAATCTAACTACACCACTGGATTCCACGTAAAAATATCTACTAAAATCAGTTTTTACTTTTGTGGTAAGTTAAAAGACAAACGAAATACGAGGAGGGTCCCAAAATAAAACACTTGATCTTTTCTCTGTATGTCAAAACTAAGAGGGCCATGAAAAATCTTTTTGGTGTCATCTTTTGTTTCATCAAGAAGTAGCTACAGTTGGCGAAAACCACGAGTCTTTATCTGACTGCATCTTTATTAATAACCAACATACCCTACAATTGCAATGAATTCCAGACACCCTGTACACTTGTGCCTCTCCCAGATGCTAGAATTCTATTTGTACATTAAATATTGATATTTTTTAAAGCACAAAAACTAACAAAAAAAGCCTCCGGGACAGAAATTTCGATAACACGCCGTTTTGTAAATGATTTATTTTGTTTTTCTAATTCCTGCACCTGCGATAACGGCAATAATACTGATAATTTTTTTTTAATTTTTTGTTTTTAGATTAGCGAGTGGGTCAAGATCAGTCCCACTGCCAACAAGACATTTTTAAGGGGGCAGCTATGGCGCCATTTTTGAGCACAAATTGTTTTGAAAAACTTCTTTTATACCTACTTTTGAATAATAAAATGGATTAAAAACATATTTCATGTTGTTATTCAATAGGCGCATTCAGGAGTATTCTGCCGCTTTGCCGCTTGTTTCACAGGTGTCAAAATTGTCAAATTAAACCAATAAAATGGTTTTATTTTGACAGTTTTGACACTCCGCTTATCTAACGGTTAAGCGGCTGAGTATTCCTGAATGCGCGAACTCTTATAAACTAGTTAAATTTTTGAGCTCCACCAGGTCCCCTGAACATATACAGGGCACAAACATTAAACATTTGATTGTTCACATACTGCTTTAGCATTAAAAATGTCTTTTAAAAAGCTTTACAAAAACATTACATTTAACATGTCTATCTTTAATAGTTTTAAAAATATGGTCATCCAAATCTGAAGAATAATTTACTTGCTTACTTCTGCAGATATAATGACTTTTTTTTATTCTTTATTTACTTATTTATTTATTTAATAATCTTCATTATAAGACTTAAAAAGTATTAATATCGTCAAATATTTAAATTTAGATCATAAAATGGAATATGATTGTACAAAAATAGGTGTAAAAAAACATAACTAATATAAACAAACATACTAACCCACAAAAAAAAAAAAGAATTATTCTTTAATTGTTTATTTTTTAGACTCCTCCCATTCAAAGTCCTTGCGACAATTTGCCAAAGATGTGTATCACAGTGACTATTCCATTTCTCCCAAAGATATTAAATTTGCACCAAGAAACTATTGTGAAGTAACTCATATTGGAGTTGTATGTTCAGGCTTTAATTCTAATGTATATTTTCATGCCCTATTAAAAAGCTTGTTTTTAACAAGGAGTAACCCCATTCATTTTCATCTTCTAGTTAGTAATGAATCAGAAAAGGTTCTACGTCTCTTGTTTAAAACTTGGCAAGTTCCTCAAGGTAAGTTCATAAGTTGTTAAAAGGTGCTCAACGGGGGAAATAGATTTAGCTGGTTCAAAGAATGGATTTTTTTTAATTTCATAAATTGTTAGTATACCCGTAGAGGAATCAGTTTCCAAAGGTTTAAAGAAAATTTAAATTTGTTTTGGGTGTGTAAGTGACTCGGCGGTATGTAAAACCGTTCTTTAAACGCATTTTTCTCGAAATTACTTTTTTTAAATTAGAGTACACTAATAATTGGCAAATACTTTCTTTATTTAAATATGCTTTATTGAAACTAAAACCTGTAGTAATATCATTGCTGTAAGTATTTTTAAATTGCAAAAAAATCAAAAAGTCAATGTCTTGTCTTTATACCGCTGTTAAAATAGTCGATTTTAATTTTTTTTAATGAAATTTAGTTCATATAGAGAAGAGACGTGTTATTAGAGTAAATTTAAAAACCTCATTAAGTTCAGATGAAAAGAGTGGCCTTGCGAGTGTAAGTAGCTACTTCTGAAGGTGACGTTCCATGCACAGCACCTGATATTTTTTATGTTTAAGATAATATTTAAAAAAATTTAAAATATCTTCTTAAATATATATAGGCTGTCAGGAAATGTGAGGTCATAAATGATAAGGGAAATAGAGTGAGCCAAAACAATGTTAGTACTACATATAAAAAAAAGTTCTATCGCGCTTCCTTAGGGAGTTGACATATTTTAATGATTTTCTCAAAAAATTTATTTTTTTAATACATAGAATATGCTGTTAAGCCTGAACCTGTGTCAAAAATGCATACATAAAATGAAAAAAAAAAAATGTCTGACCCTGTATAATCACAACTTACCGAAAAACCGTTTACCTATGGAAAGGAGCCTTAGTATAAGGATATTTAGTTGCCGAAATACCATTGGTACTGTGGCGACAGTTCCAAAGTTATAATTAAAATATTTTTTATCCTAACTTTGAAGGTCAATATCTTTCTAACGAATCGCGATAGAACTTTTTTTAAAATGAAGTACTAACATTATTTTGGCTCACTCTATCGCTTCTCATTTCGCGTCATTTATGACCTCAACTTTCGGACACCCTATATATAAAATATCCACATATATAAATAAATTATATACAAATATTTATATGAGAAAGAAAATAGAAATCATTAAAAAACCTGTTCTAAACCTATTTCTTCCCTTAAGATAACTACATTTGAAATATCTCGGTTGTTAATCTGATAGTTAAAAAAATCTCATTATTTTATGTGCTTTTGCCAAATTTAAATCCTTTTCATATTTTTTTACTAACACTTCAGCCATCGTCCAAATTCGGCGCTTCTAATGTAGTTTTTCCTAATTCCATAAATTAGTCTTTTATATTATTACATTTATGTGTTGTGTTACAGTTAAATTTTCCTTTTACAATATAAAACATTGGTTAAAAGATGTTCGCTGGGTTCCAAATAATCATTATTCTGGCAACTATGGTCTATTAAAACTTGTGTTTACCAAAGTTGTACCCACCAATGTAACTAAAAAGTTACTAATTTTGGACACTGATCTTATAGTTAACAGTGATATTTATATGTTATGGAAAATTTTTGAAGAATTTAATTATAAACAGGTAAGTATATTATTACTTACAAGATCTTTTAATTAAATAAGTACTCATTTATTGCTCATAATTCTAAATGATCAATAAAGAATTATTTCCAACCTGATCCACTAGATAAATATACCGACGTAAATTAAGTGTCCGTCATTGGTAAATCAAGTTTTTGCAAGTTTAAATTAGCAAACTAATAGCCTTTTTCACGCTCTTTAACACCAAAGATAAAACAATCAATTGACTATCGCGTTTTTTAGTTTTACAGCAGACACCATAAGTTTTCCTTTTACAATTTTTTGACATTCTTTCATGTTGTAGAACCGTCCTTGACATTATTGACAGTTCAGAGAACGGTTCAGAACGGTTTTACAAGGTAAAAGGAATACACTAATTGCTGATAGCTTAAAAGCTGTGATATAATGAGGATATAACATAATTTTTAGTTGAATGGACATAGTTCCAAAACTATAAGAGCTAGACATATTAAATGTGGTACTTTCGTAAAGCTCTTAAAAATTCCTTTTAATGATGATACCATATACAGAGTTTTTTACATAAAAAATCTAGTTTACTATTAAACTCCTGAGGATGGCAATATTTCCGAAACTATAAAATATATATAAACTATATATAAAGGATTTTAACTGGTCTTTCTAATGGTGATAAATTATACAGGGTGTTCCATTTAAAGAAAGGTCTTTTGCTGTATCACTCAAAACCCCAGTTATCAGTTGTTTTTTCTAATGTGTAGTCTTAAAGAGCATCAAAAATGCTACTAGTTTGCTAACTTGCTTTAACCTATTTCGTATTTTGAGTAATAAAAAGTTACCAATGACGATGACCCAGCAGAGATCAGAAAAACTATAAAATGTATTTTTTTTTAATTTAAAATTTTTAATATTTTGCATATTTAGAAAATAAGTTAATGCTCTCAATTTTCGCTTATTCTGTCATGGATTATAAAGATAATTATGCACGTAAAAATCGTTTTAATATCATCTTGAGGTATCCAGGCCACTTAAATCTTAGGTACAAATCAGCCACAGCCACTGTTTAGGAAGAGTATTGTAAATTTTGGGGTGGGGTATATGGGTTGTAGAATTTTTTGATAAAACCAGTGTTGAATTCAGAATGTTTTTTTTTCCGGGGGTGTTTAATATTTCCTGGGGGATCCTGAAGTTACAAAAAAGTCTAAAGAGAAAAAAGGTCGTCAGTCAAACTAAATCGAGCGCGTACTTCCTGCTTCTCTTAATGATTTTATATATCTATATGTATAACAAATTGTATATTTTCAGATTACATTCATATTTATAATTTAATACCAAATTTCTTTGGGAGGGGGTTATTTTATCTAGGAGGATATCTCCCCGGGCCACCCCTAAAATTCAATGCTGGATGGAACAATGTGCGGTCATGTTACCTCCAATCCTCAATGAACACCAAAGGAGAGCATAGATAGTAATGCCTAGTAGGCATGGCGGTTGTTGATCCGACCACCACTACTTTCACTTTTGGCTCCTCCTACTTTGTTCCCCACCCAAAAGGCTCGTTTCTAACCAAGGGGATCAGGGCGCGACCAATAGGATTACGGCTCGATCAAGAGGATCCTACTAATAGGAGAACTAGAACAATGGTGGCTGTTTAGATCAATAGGCCATGTGATAACGTGTAAATAACACGTCATCACGTCATCATTAAAATAGGACATGCGATTAGTTGGTGATTATTGATAGCCAATGGTCGTTCTCTTAAACTTTTAGGTAGTCAACCTATACCAGACAAATGGTAGTGTCATGTCCGTTACATTTAGCGGTTTTCAATGGGGCAGTCACGGTCGGGTTAGAGCCACCATGCCTTCTCACCACACACCATAATTAAAACTGAGTGCTCATCATCAAGCATCCTAAATTCCTATTAAATACTACTAGGTACAGACAAACCTGCAAGAGCTGCTCCTGTGTTTTGTACGTTATTAAACTAGCACCCTATACAGGAGTGGAAACTAACTGGCCGACCATAGGGAATTAAAAGCATAGGAAATATTCGAGGTGGGATCGCGTCGCCGTCCGACAAGACAGAAGCAGTGTAAGCCAGAAGCCCTGATTTCGTTCTGCTCGAATATACGGGCTGGTTGCAGGGGTGAATTTTAGGAGAGTACATAGCAAATTGGTGGAAGGGATTCAAAGCACGATTTGTCTCTGATCGACGGTTTGTTTTCCATACCTGTATAAATAAATTGTCTACTATAGGAGCTTTCCAAATTTAAAAATCTTGTAAACAATTATTAGTTATTTATTTTAAGAGTAATTAAAATAAATAGAAATATATATTAAAATAATATATTAATGAAATATCATAATGACTGATTAATTTTAGGCCATAGGTATTGTAGAGAACCAAAGTCAGTTCTATTTGGGGAAGTTAAGAAAACAAGATCCCTGGCCTGCCTTGGGATCTGGGTAAGTTATAAGTAATTTGTAAATTGCTTGTAAATAAACTAGTACAATGGTTATGGTGGAATTCTTTGGTATAGGCACTACATCTGATAAGGCCAAACGCATATATTTAATAACTATTAATGTGTATTAGCAAATTTGATTTATTAAAATTATTTTACAAATTATTTTACAAAGAATGTTTTCAAGAAAATTTAAGAGTAGATTCTAAATCAAAAATATAAAGAAAAGTTCATATAAACATGGGTCAAGTTTTTCGTTTTAAGATACAGGGTATTAAACTTTTCAAAAAACCTGAAAATTTTTCTAATAATTACTAGTAAATGATAATTATTAAACCTAATTTTTAAAGGAGAAGGTTCCTGCAATGCTTTTTTATGGTGTACAAATATGCAATTAAGTGAATTTTATTTTTTTCTCCAATAAACAAGATACGAGAAAAGAAACATAAAGACATTAAAGATGCATTTTTATTTTCACACAGTTGGACAGTATAGTGTTTTTTTTGTTGGAAATATTCCTTCAGTTGCTACTGGACTGATTAAATGTAATTAAGTTGGTGATATAAATTACCTCCTTAATGCTATAAATTACATTGCCAAATTAAAACAAAAATGGGTAAAGGATATCTGCATCTTAAGAACGGGGAGTTTACGGACCTGCATGTTTTATGAACTTATTTTCATATATCTCAGCCCTTAAATTTTCTTAACAAAATTTTGTGCCACCCTGTATATAATATGGTTCAAGTCAAATGAAAAAAAAAACAATAGGGCTTAAGAATTTTAATAACATTCCGGGTCCTTTAGGACATTAGATTTTTTTAAATTTAATGTTTGTATCTTTTTGTAAATAATCGCAGATCCTAAAGATTTCAAGTTATTTACAACAGCTTTAAATTCTTTAAACATATGTCTATAAAATAATCTAGTCTAGGTTAGAAAATATTTAAGCTTGGTGGACAAAATCATGTAAGAACTTTTTGCAGGTTTAATTCTGGTGTTATGCTGTATGATTTAGAAAAACTTAATGCTATGAATTGGGATATGCTTTGGGTAAATTTAACAAAGAGAATGACACTTGTTTATGGACAAGCCGAGTAAGTATATATTTTAGGTCATGTAACTGAAAATTTTGTCCGCCTGACCAGTGTAGAGGCATAATATCTTCAATTTAAGTTTTAATGAGAAAAAAGGTATACATATTATCTAGGTTTTTATACAACATGTCAACTGGTAATTGTTATGAAAAATATTCCTTTGGCGTGAATTATTACTATAATATATTATACAGCGTGTTCCTTAAAGACATGCTAATATTTAAGGGTGATTTTTGGACTCATTTGAAGAAAAAACTTCGTATGGACATATGTCCTAAACGTCTTAACTTTTGAGATACAGGTGTTAAAATTTAAAAAAAAAATCTATTTATAATATACATATAATAATAATATCCTAACTATCGTTTACCCAATTTTGCTTAAATTTGGCAATATTATTGATGACATCAAGGGGTTATTTATCACTAACTTAATTACATTTTATAAGTCCAGTGGCGTCTCGAGAAGTAACTGTATCTCAAAAGTTAAGACGTTTAGGGCATATGTCCATATAAAGTTTTTTTCTTTAAATGAGTCCAAGAATTACCCCTTAAATATTAGCATGTGTTTAAGGAACACCCTGTATACCGGTTCAGTTAAATAACATCATAGACAATGTGAGGAAAAGAGACAATTTAACTAAATACCAGCATGTAAACAGGTGTGACTAATAATGCTTGTTTTGTTATTCTATTGCTTACCGATATACGGTAACGAAAACGGATTTATCATATTGTATTATTCTTTGTTAATCAAACCGAGGAGTTAGCCATCTGAAACCGGATAAACATGTCCTTTTACAAATTTTCAAGAGATAAAAAACACTTTACAAATGTTAAAAAAGTGGTATCTTTTGAATACCTTGTTATTTTTATTATGGTTTTTATTGTTGTTGTGGTGAATTTATGTGACAAAAAAAATTTTTTTGTTGGGATTACTTCCCAAAAAGTTTTGATGAATGGGATCTCTTAGGTCCGTAACACTAGTGTAAGAATTAAATTGGTGCTCAGCTCTATTAACTCATCCAAAACAGTAATGCCTAAAAAACAAAAAGCATTAAAAATAGTAATTATACATTTCTATTTTTTTTTTTGAGTTTTTTGTTTCAAGCGATCTGCTAAGATGGGGGTCATTAGTCTCGGCTCGCTATATCTCAAGTCCAGAACTAAAATGGTTCCAATTTATCAAAACTTATTGGTTAGTGATCCTAATAAGAAAAAGATATATAGTTTGATGCTGTGAGCAAAAAACTTTATTTAATCTTTATGAATTTATGACAGCCTATGAAGGCTTTATGCCTTAATACTAACGTACTGTGGGTGTCGGGTTATCCGATGTTTAACCCATCATCAGTTTCCCCGGTTCTATTAACGGTATCCAAATACTAAAATATGCATTATTTGCATTAAACAGCACTTTATAGACAACGTGGTAGTGCCACCACGGACGTTATTTAAAATAACTACTACTACTCCCGGTAGGGTACACAGTATCTGCGGTTTTGGAAGTCGACGCCAGGTAAATTACGCTGCCGAGCTTTTTGTTAACACAAAGAGCACACTGCCGAAAACATGTATTTTTTTTTAAATCTGAAAAAGACAAAAATTAAATAGGTGTTATTATTATTAACCAAAAAAACAGTTTTGCAATAGAATACGCCAAGACGTGTTTATGAAAAATTCTGTAATGTTTGTAGAATGTGGATATAACCGGTTTCTTTAAGTTGACAAAGAAATGTATATTAGTATTTTTCTTCAAAAAATTTATATGGTGGCAAACATATCACGGTGTAAACCCACTTAAATATCTTAGGAACCCTTTGACAGATTTAAGTAAAATTCAAGAAACTTATTTAATTTAATAAGGTGCTTGTAAAGCTTTGCCTAGATAAGTATTATTGGGTCCAATATTATTGTAAAAAAAAGTACGCCAGTGACTTTTATGAAGTTTTAATTTTTTTATGATTAGGCAATTAAAAATTTTACTTGTTAGTTCCTTGTATTTTCTTTGTATCTGCCTTCGTTTTCAAGAAAAATATTAAAGCTACTTTACTTTCTTCTAAAAAGTAACCACAGACAATATGATATAAGAAGCAAAATATAATTCAGCAATTATTTGCCTTAAAATAAATAATAGTAGTAGTATTTACCAAGGTCAAAATTGTTATTTTTTTTTTTTTAATTTTGGATAGTATTTTATGCTGTTTAGGGCTACTTTTTAGAATGACTGTGTGGATTCTTTCTTTTTCTCGGAAACGAAGGCAGATACGAAGAAAATACAAGGGACTAAAAAGTTAAACTGGTAATTGCTTTATCAGAAAAAAATTAAACTTCATAAAAATCAGTGGCGTACTTTATTTCACAATAATATTGGCTGTGGTTCCCACTGACACGTCACTGGACCCAATAATACTAATCTAGGCAAAGCTTTACAAGCGCCTTGTTAAATTAAATAAGTGTCCCAAATTTTATTTAAATCGGTTAAAGGGTTCCTAAGATATTTAAAAGATAACGACTTTTTTAAAAACTTTAACGCCCTGTATCTCAGAATGGAAGCAAGTCCGGATACATGTTTATAGGAACTTTTTTGATAAAAGACATAAGAAAGCACCCCCTTAAGATTTGTACCGTAGTTAAGGAACACCCTGTATTTTTATGACCCAAAAAAATAACATTATTTTTTTTTTGCTTTGGCCCCGCTACTCACCAGCCAGGTCTGCAGTTCCGTGTTGGGTTATAATAGGACAAGTATGTGACAAGTTCCCAGCTTGCCTCAAATACCTACCCAAAAATTGGTGCCACCTCTTAGACCATAAGCTATACGAGGGACAAATTTGCGTCATTGAAAGCGGAATCTGTCCACCTATCGTATCTATCTATCTGAGATTTTACATACTAAAATATACATTGCATTTTATATGCCGTTCTCTACTAAATATAATTACATAGAGACACATTATAATGGATAAACTTTAAATTATTTAAAAAACTATAATATCTTAAATATGTTCTCTATTCGTGTGGCGGATACATGTTATTGAAGTTTCTTTAGTATAACTTAATATCTATACAATGGGATCCTCAGATCGCCTGAAAGAAAAAAAAGAACAAGAAATTTAAAAATACATATTTACGTTTCGGTGGCAAGTCTGCCACAGTTATAAAAATAAAAATTTAATTAAAAAATAATATTTATTTAGGAAAAACACCTAGTAAAAATTTTTGGAAACCGATACTTTTACCTTGGCAGTTTTTGTCCCAAATAATATTTTAGTTAATTTTGATTGGTATATTTATTACTTTACAAAAAAAATGGGTATTTTAATTGATTTTAAATCGTCGCTGTTCCTACGAAGGGGCCTATCTCAATTACAACTTTTCAGGAGAGCGGTAAAGAAAACTGGGGATCATCATTTTGGGTTTTTGTTCAGATGTTTGTCTTAATTTATAGTGTTCAACGTATAGTACTTTAGAAAAGGAAACTTGTATAAAAAAAACGTAAACGAAATATGTTAATTTTAATATCTAATACATGGTAACCTATGCTTGATACTAAAGCAAATTTAGGAAAACTTAAAATCAATTAACACACCCAGCTTTTTTGAAAAATAATAAATATATTAGTCAAAATTAACTTACATGTCATCTGTAATAAAAACTTTCAATATAAAAACTATGATTTTCCATAATTTTTAGCTAGCCATTATCCTTAAATTGATTTTATTTTTTATTTTAATAACGTAACGTAATAAACGTAGATAAGTGTTTTTGATTTTAGTGGGTTTTCTTTCTGTTTCAGGCAATCGCCAATTTATAGGGGTCAATGGGGCTAAGCAGGTTCAGCTTGTTTTCCCCGGGTTTCAAAAGCAGATATATTAATACTAGCCGACCCGTGCCCACTCCGATAATTGCTTACTTATCGGACACCACGCCGATTTTGACGATTTTTGGCAGGCGGGGGTTTTTGGGGCGCTGCCGCTGATTACGAATCCGAAAGAATTTTTAGTCGGCAACGTTTCGTTCTCGAGATATGCGTCATCAATCTTGACATGAAAACTAACTTAAATTCACCATATTCCCCCTTCTTTTGCGCGCAATTTTTTGAGATTTCTACTAAATTGGCGGAGCCATAGCTACTGTCATTAAATTATAGCTTTACAATATTTAAAAAAAAAAGGGTTAAATAAATGGAAAATGGATTTTAAAAAGGAGATGAAAATAAAATATTGAATTGAAGCTTTAAATCCAAAAATTATTTGCAAAAGAAGGGAATATAGTGAAAATAAGTAAATTTGCTTTTTAAGTTTGATAATGGATATCTCGAAAAAAAAAAACGTTGCCGACTAAAAGTGCTAATTCATGTCAGCGCCAAACCCTTGTATACCAAAAATCATCAAAATCGGCGTGTGTATCCGGTGAAATTCTGATTACCCCCACTCCATTAGGTGTTAATTATATTTTCTCTGAACTTTTTGTTAAAATGTAATAAAATATAGCCTCTATAGCACTCTTGAATGGGGAGTAGCTTTTAGATAGTAAAGAATTTCGATCAGTTCAGTATTTCCGAAGATTAGCCCCAACAAACAAACAAACACAGTTACTTTATAGCAATTAGTATAGGTATATTATTAGTATTAGTTTAGATTGTATAGATTTTAGTAAGTAATCCCAAAGGAATTTTATCAGCGTAAAATCTTAAAAAATCTTATATTTATATAAACATGTAAAAATTAATCTTGTATAATATACAAATAGCTTGTCAAACGTCTTAAAAGTTAAATCCACTAAATTTAACAAACGAAGACTAGAAAATATTATTAATTTTAATTATAAATACCAATTTATTTTAATTTGTGCCAACCCATATATTCATTAAAATTATAAAAACATAAAACTCTCTGGTTTCGAGCTTTAAAAAAGAAGGTATTGTATTTTTCTGTTAACGTCCGGTCCGCGTTTTCTAAAAATAAATACTTGAATATCATGTTCGTTATAAATTACGTAATAATTGCGGCATTGTTGAGGTCCGGAATTACGTTATTACAATATCGAAATGTTGTTAAACAAGTAATAAAATAGGAGTGACTACAATCTGTCCAAGTTACATATGCAAAGTTTTAAACCGTGATCAACGCGTAATATCGCGTTTTCTGTACATCTATTTGTTGAAAAGCAATAAAACATAACTGCTTTGCCTTAAACCTACATAAAGCATTGCATTTCAACCACTAGCTGTACAGAAAACGAGATATTATGCAATATAACGCATTGATCACGTTTAAAAAAATTTTTGCATATGTAACTTGGATAGAGTTTAGGTCAAACCCCTTTCTCATACAACGGTCAAACATATTCAGCAGTTTTTACTTTTAGGTTGGGAGATCAGGATATTATTAATTCTTTTATTGTCGAACATCCTTACATTTTGTATAGATTGCCGTGCTACTGGAATACTCAAATGAGTGATAATTCTTTAAGTAGTACTTGTTATAGGGAACATAAACCTATGGTAAGTATATTTTTATTTGATGTAAATTCCCTTTAATTATACAGGGTGATCATTTTTAAGCCGGCACTATTGCTAATCTCTTTATTATTGGAGATACGAAGTCGGTTACATTAGTTAACTTGTAGTATTTTTTCCGCTGCTGCCAACAAAAAGCAATTGAAAATTGGGTTTTCGATTTATTGCAAAAAAATATACTTTTAAATGGAACACCCTGTATATTATTTCACTATTTAAAAGATATATCAAAGAGCATTAAAAAAGTCTCCATGTGTCATGTCCAATTTTAAATAGTTTCGGAAATATGACCATCCTCGGAAATTTGATAGAGAACTGGCATTTTTAAAATAGAACACCCTGTATATTGCATCACCAGTAAATAGATAATTTAAAGAGCTTTTAGAAAATACCACATTTGATATGGCCATTCAAATCTAAAAAAGTAGTAGATATAATATGTCTATTTTATCTTCGACACTAAACTTACAAGGAAAGTATCCCAGGTGTTCCACGCCGATTTTCATGAAACTGCAATATGTTGTAGTCCTTCAAAAAATAAGAGACACGTATTTTTTATCGGCCATTAAACACTTTTAAGGGATAAAATGCACCTCTGAAATCCACCCTCAAATTTGTTTTTTTTTTTAATAACTTGAGAACGAATTGAGATAACTTCACAAAATAAAAACCATAAATTTATTCATCGAATATTCTATCAGCCTCTAATATTTTTTTTTCAGATAAGAAAAAATATATTAATACTAAGGGTAAATTTTAGGGGCGCATTTCACCCCTTAAAAGGGTTTAATGGCCGATAAATACGTGTCTCGTATTTTTGAAGGACTACAACATATTGCAGTTTCATGAAAATCGGCGGGGACACCTGGGATACTTTCCTAGTTAAGTGCTTAAAGCTTGGCGATGTATAGATATTCAGATTTTTGATGGCCATATTTTCAAAACTGTAAGATATAGATACATCAAATGTGGTATTTTCCTAAAGCTCTTTAAAATATCTATTTAATGGTGATGCAATATACGGGGTGTTTATTTAAAAAATGCCAGATTACTATCAAATTCCTAAAGATGGCCAAATTTCCGAAACTATTAAAAGTTGGATAAATTACATAAGGACTTTTTTGAAAGCTCTTTAATAGATCTTTCAAATGGTGATATATTATACAGGATGTTCCATTTAGAAAAAATATATAGTTTTTGCAATAAATAGAAAACCCGAAGTTCAATTGTTTTTGCAGCACGTTAGTGAGCGGAAAAAATACTGCAACTTTACCAATTTAACCGACTTCTAATTTTCAATAATCAAGAAATTAGCAATAGTGCCAACCTAAAAATGATCACCCTATATTTTGTTATTTAAAAATGTTTTTTTTCAGTCATATCATAGTTAAATATATGTATTTTGTTGTTATTTTTATCAGGTATTAAAATAACCCAGAAATTAGTATCTACTGGGTTGGCCAAATTAAACTTGCACACTTTTTAAGTAATAACTTTTTATCTGTTGCGCCTTTCTTTTTCATTTTTGCAAGGCTAATAGGTATACAGAATCAGCTAAAGAACATATCACATAGGCAATGTAAAGAAAAGAGACAATCTAACGTGAATACTTGCATGTAAACACATCTGATTGGATTAGTCACATACATCCTTTTTTGTTGCTTTATTCGACGATATCCCAATACCTACCTGCTTAACCAGTATATGTTTTCCCTAGGTTTGCCAATTTTTGTCAAATAAATTTAGACAGGACTGGACTTTAGGACTTTTTCCAAAATACTGTATTTAACCTCCGTGCAAAGAAATCTGAATTAGCTACAATTAAGCTAATACGTTTTATTGTAGACAAACTATGGAAAGTAATTCAGTTAAAGCTGTCAACAATTTAAGGATTTAGGAATTATTTTTATTTTTGATTAATAATGCTCCCCTTAAAGCATGAATTTCTCTCAATTTTAAAAAGAACTTCTTTTTAGTGTCATCAACAATGTGAGGTTACCATGGTAACCGAGTTGAATGCTGAACAAACTTAACAGTAAATTATTTTAAAATAAACGCATTAGCCTAATTGAAATTTTTTTTTGCAACGATGTTTAATGCGTCATTTTGGCAAAAGTCCCGTAAGTCCAGTCCTGTTTAAATCTATTTGACCAAAATTGGCAAACTCAGAGAAAACATATCCTGCCTATTAACCCCTCAAAAATATAAAAGATGGGTGCATCAAATAAAAAGTTATTATTAGTTAAAAAAGTGTGCAAGTTTAATTTGGCCCCATGGCTGTATATTGTTGGTTTAAGGTTAATGAGAAAATCGCTTAACTCCGTTTTAAGTAATGTTACAGGAAAAGATAAAAACTAAATGCTTACTACAAATTATTATATTTTTTACTGAAATGTGATAAGTAGGTAATTTTAGTAGTACTACTATAATATTGAACTGTAAAATTATTTTTTTTTTGTATAATTCTCTTAAAATACTATATCTATTAGGGATATTGCCATCGCCTGTTTTTAAGTGTTAGACGCATAGGACACCTATATAAATTTGAATATAGTTGGCTTAAGCCACTCTTCAACAAATGGGGTAAAAATCTCATTTTTGTATAAAAGTGCAGTTATGCGCTTTTCTTACAAAATCGACTATATAAATGTGTATAAATAATAAGGAAGGTAATTTGAAAAAAACAATAATGTAATTTTTAATAATAAATAAATGCTGTTTCATTAGTACACCGACTATTATAATTAAATATAATTTTAAAGAACATGTATTAATTTCATAAAAAAATAATCCTGGTTCGACAGTGCAAAGTATAGCGTACACCAAATAATTATACTAATTAGGTGGATACAACCACTGATCTCAATGGATTGCCAATGTTATAACCTGCGCGAAACAAAAGTAACATTTCATGGGCGAAAAAACCGGTTTGTGCGCAAGCCAGTTGAGGAGTAAACGCACCCGGCCCCAAACAAACTATCCGCATTATAGAAAAGAATTTGTTGACGGCGTCCTGGTTTTCGGTTCGAAGTACGGTAGCTAATGAGCATTACGGTCAGACCGCGGACGAAGGTTACGGGGTGTCGGTGTTTGTATTTTGCCACGGCTTTTAATTCGTCCACCCATTGCGGAAGGTCGTAAAAATCCGAAAAATGCTTCTTGCCACTGCGGATCTAAATATAGGTTATCTATGTATACAAGCGTCATACAACGATACAACCCGCTTCTTATAAGTCAATATAATATAAAATACCTTTACGCTATAAGGCCAATAAAATTATCTAATGCCGTTTATATTTAATTTATTTTATCTACTGTTGATTAATTTATTTATACCGAGTTTATACAGTGATCGGCAGAAATTCACAACATATGGGAATTTTTTGTTTTAAAGGAAATTCCTTTTTTTGGCGATCGCCTCTGCATGTTCGATAACCTAAAAACCCATTTTGTCATATTTCATGTGATGGAAAATTTGAGAAACCAAGGTGGAATAACGAAAACTGGGATTAGATCACAAAATATAAAAAAAAAAATCTAAGAGTTAAAAGTGATTAGAATTTAATTTTAGCCTCAAATACAAAGTTTAAAGCATTTTTGGTTTGGTAAAATATTGAGAAGATTTATAGAAATAAACCATTGCAATACCGGATGTACTGGCGAAAACCCATTTTTAAAATTATTTGCTCTAGTTGTCAAAAAACAAGAAAATGTGTCTTTTGACTTAAACCAATGAATTTTAGTTACCTAGAGCTAATTTGGTGAATAAAATACATGCTTTAAACTTTGTATTTGGGGCTAAAATTAAATTCTAAGTACTTTTACTCTTAGAGTTTTGTTTTCGTTATTTTGTGATCAAACCCCACTTTTCGTGGTTTCATCTTGGTTTTTCAAATTTCCCGCCATACCGTCCAAAATAGATTTATTGGTGGTCGGACATGCAGAGGCGATCGCAAGAAAAATAAATTCGGAATTTCCCCCAATAGTTTTTTTCTATAGATTGCGCACTTTTTGCCGGTCACTGTATTAGGTACAAAATTAGTAGAATAAGAAATGTTTTTAAAGCTAATAACATATTTTTTATAGATAGTTCATTGGAACTCTCCTAAGAAATTTGATGTTACCACTAAAGATGGTGAAAAGTTTAGAGGTTTAGCCAATACTGTTTTTGAGTTAAATGGAAATTGGTTTAGAACTTCTCCTCAATTGTGTGAAGACGATACACAAATTGCACTAGCCGTAAGTATATTATACTTCAAAATGGAAATTTTTACAGTATTATTCAGAATAAATATGATGTGTGTTTTTAAAAATCTGTTCTATGTTGATTAGAAGTATGAGCCATTAAAAAATATATATATATATATATATATATATATATATATATATATATATATATATATATATATATATATATATATATATATATATATATATATATATATATATATATATTTGCAAGAAACAATGGTTTTGTAGGAAAACATAAGATTTTAATTTAAAGTTTTAAATACCCGCTAAAACATACATTTTATTATGGCGCCGCTGTTTATATACAGGGTGTATCACGGTCGATAGTAACCTAAGGCGTTTACGGTATTTATGGATTTTTTTGAAAATTTGGCAACATATATAATTGCTTGTGATCTAACGATCTAAAATACTTTTAATTTCGCAGCGTTACCGCTTATACCAAAAAGTACAATTATCTTTGATATTTTAAATGGATCACCAGGATATTTAAGTATTTTTGGATCCGCCATTACTTTCTAAATCTTTTTGCCTGACATTATCCTATGCTTATCTCTAACGGTTTTCGAGTTAAAAATTATTCTCCAGATTTTTTGTTTAAAACATAATATCTTCTATTAAAATGGCTTTTATTACGCTATCTGCATTTGTGGAACCTTTAAAATTCAGGGTGTAGCATCTCAAGAATACCCTGTATATTATCAAAGAATCTGAATGCTCTGGTTCCGGAGTTAAAAGCAAGTTTCTTCAAAAATCAAAATTTAACATAACATTATAATTATTTGACTAGTTAGTGTGTCACGACATTTCATGACTATCTTTAATAAAAACTTATTATGCTTATTTTTCATTCTGAAGAAAAACTTGCATCACACAAAAAATATCAAATGCCTTTTTAAGATTTTTTTCTGTCATAGCAGTCAAAACCAATTGTTAAATAGTAATTTATGTAACAAGTGCATAAAGTGATACTTTTTTTTTACGAATGGGAAGTTTAACAGCACGAGCCGTTAGGCGAGTGCGGCAATCCCATGAGTAAACAAAAGACGCTTAATGCATGTGTTATATACTATATTTTTCAACAACCGTATAAAATTTTTTAAATTACCATTCAATACATATTTTATTTATCTAAAACCATTAATGTTAAATTTTTGCAGCACAGCCATTATATTGCAACAAAAAATCATAGCCTCGTTATTTTTAAAAGACAATTATCCTTTTCATAACTATGCATTTATTATTTAATTTTACAAATTTGTACCCTTTTTGTATTTTCTTTTTTACTGAAGTATTATAAAAGTCATATCATAGTAATAAGCTTTTTATACAGGGTGTTTCTTAATTTAGGCAAAAAATAAAGGGCGTACTTCTGAGCTAATTCTTTGAAGAAAGCTATATAAATACTGTACATTTAGGTAATATACCGTACCAAATATGATTTTCATATTTTAAAAATAAAAAGTTACAGAGGTTAAACATACTACTATTTAGGATACATTTTCTCGAAAACTAATGAACCGATTTTAAAAAGTAAAGTCTGTTGAAGAGGAAATTAAAACCCTCTAAGATAAGGTATCATTTCACCACCCTTTCCCATTTAAACTTTGTGACTTTTATGTTGGTGGGTGTTTCCTGGACAAGTTAATTTTGACACAAGATTGTGTCCCCCTAAAAATAAAAATTAAGGTGTTTCATGATTTTTCTGTAAGTGTATACTTAACATGCTTATTAAGATAGCTGAAATTTATTTTTATTTTTCAGATTCATCTTAATGATGATTGTCAAAAATTTCGCAAACCGTCTGATGTATTCTATAGAACTCTTCTATACTTTCGTGAGTACAAATTTGTTTCTGATGAGTGTGACATTACCTACGTTACTCATTTGTCATACGATAGAATCGACTTAATGGAAGACATTGCAAAATTATGGACAGGTCCAATAAGCTTTAGCATTTATATTACAGATGCTGAGTTAATAAGAGTTATTGAATTAATAAAAGAATCTGAATTATTAAAAGATCGGACTGATATATCATATCATGCAGTTTTTAAAGAAGGGGTAAGTAGGTTTAATTTGTTTAAATGTTTTTAAAGTAATTTTTTACCATAAATCATTTATTATTTTGAAAAAATCAAAACAGCAATTAAAATTCTCAAAATATATACAGTGTGGTCTAATAAATGTATCCCAAATAGGAAATTGGCAGTTAATATATGAACTCGTATAGAAAGAAACCACAAGAATAATTGTAAAATATGTGGTAAACAATATTGTTATTTCAAATATTATATTGTTAACAGGAATATACAGTGGGGATATTAAAAGTTTTTTTTTATGGGTCAAGATATCAATATCGGGTAAAATTTGGATAAAGGGGTGTCACTTAATCTACTTTTGCTATTAAAATAATTTCGACCACGTGGCTTATTGCCAAAGGGGCACTAGCAACTTTTTTTCAAATTGAAAGGGGGATCATGTAGCAACTAGTTATAAACAAAAAATAATTATTGTTACGTGGCGTAGTGCCAAGGGAAAACTGGCAACTTTTTTTTCAAATAGAAAGGGTGTCATGTATCACCTTGTTTTAAAGGCCCTTTGATCCTCTAATTAACGCCACTTTTTTTATCGGCTTAGCCGTTCCAGGCGTATAGTACGAGATTCCGTTGCAAAATCACTATGTTCATAATGTATTAAATCAAATTCACATTATTTCATACGTTTATGAATAGGGAAATATATTGACCAAAGGGTGCCAGTCAAAAACTGGCCGCAAGTAATTTTAATTAGGTAAATGAAAATTAATTTTCAAAACAAAATTTCGTTTACTTGTTTTTTAAATAAAACATCATCCACATCGTAGCAATTTATGTAAATAATTCTAAATTCCATGGCTTTTTTTCTATGTGTCCAACTCTTTGGCGGTCACTGTATAAGAATAATTTAGCTTCACCACTATTGAGAACCCTATCTATTGACTTATGTGGAATGGCTTTAAATACTTGCACAGCTGGGTCTCGTCATCCTCTTCTAACAAGTGGCGTTGCGCGGTAACGCTCTTTCACTTTATCTCCGATACCGCGTGTTTTTAACAGCTGGCAACCCTAATTTGGCGGCCATTTTTTTATAGACAGCCATGGATTTTAGCATGATGATGATGTTTTATTTAAAAAACAAGTGAACGAAATTTTGTTTCTGAAAGATTAATTTTGATTTATTTTATTAAAATAACTTGCGGCCAATTTTTGACTGGTACCATGTGGTTAATATATTCTCCTCTTTATAAACGCAGGTAAAAATGTAAATTTGATTTAATACATTATGAACGTAGATATTTTGCAGCGGGATTTTTGGCTATTACTAGGTAATTTCATTAAACCACACTGTTTGTATGGTGTTTAAACCCAAGTTCAAACGGTATGAAACGGCTGGGCTGATGTTCAAAACAAAGTTGCTTTAAGTAGATAATTAAAAGGCTCTAAAAGTAGGTGCTACACAACCCCTTTTTCATTTGAAAAAAAGTTGCTAGTGCCCCATTGGCACTACGCCACGTGACAGAAATTATTTTTATGCCAAGAAGTAGTTTGTGACCCGTTTAAAAGATAATTTGGGAAAGGAATTTAATATTCTCACTGTAAAAATGAGTATTAAACAAATTTTGTCCTTTGCTACATAACAAACATGATATGAAAAATGTAACTTAACTGATTAATAAATAATTAACCTTTTAGGATTTTTATCCGATAAATACTCTAAGAAATACCGGCCTAAACATGTAAATACTCCGTATGTTTTTTAACAGATATAGATTTTATGCCAATGAAATCTCTTTTTGAAATTTTAAAGGATAACATAAGAAGTAGTGGGTGATTTAAAAAGAAGGTAAGATTTTTCTTGTGTAAATAAATATTATATTTTATTATATCTTTTAAATCTTTTAAATTACGTTGCTCAATAAGCTTTTTGTTACCAGTTTCCCAGTCACCAAGTTCTGGGTTGGTTATTGATAGAGTTTTATGTTGGTATAATATTTTAAGTATTTAATGATTCACAGACTTTCCGGGCGCGGTATTCTGTTTGGTTTCTAAGCCAATTTACATAATTGCCAATTTCATACTTAAGGTAAACCTTGCATGGGCGATATATTTTTATGCAGCATTTTTTCCCTAAAATTAGCAATTTAAAAATATAAAATAATAATGTTTAATACACATAATACACTAGCCTCATTAAAATGCTCATACGCAATGCGTGGAAAGAAGACGGTCTAACACGTGTTTTACACTCAACAAGTAGATTGGACAAAGAATGCTGGCATGTGTGGGGAGCTTGGTGTAGGGGCTACCGCAGCGCGACCCGGGTCTGAATTTTGAATCTCGGTTCTCTCCAGCGGGTTTTTAATAACTCGTCACCTCAACAGATGGTAACATGGCAAAACCTCTGTGTATTCTGTTTTTTTTCGGCGCAATATTTAAATTAGAGGTCCTAATAAGGCCTGCATTGTTTGTGCTTTTGGTAATTTTTTAAATATGAGGACGAGTATAGGATATATCTTTTTAGGATAATATAACTGTTAATCTAAGAAAATAATATTTGATGTTAACTAGCTTAAAATGTTAATGTAAGTATAAACGGAACTTAAGTAATAAACCACTGTTTAAAGCACTTAAAAACAAATTATCTTATACTTAACCAGTTTTAAAGTCACAAAACTGCCAAAAAGCAAAGTAAAACAGCAAACAAACTGTTAAAAACACGAAAACAAACGTGTAGGGTTTCATTTTTGTTAACAAATTTAGTCACATCATTACGCCAGGGACGGTGGTAACGTGATAAACCTCATGCGCAAGATCCTATCTTTTGTATTTGTTGTATCATGGGTATTTAGGCATAAGCCTTTGTAAGATGTCACAAAAAAAATGTAAACATGATGACATCGGTCCCGCTTTATTCTTGATTTACTGGCTTATGAACCTTTTTATTTGGCTAACCGGTTAAAATTATGTCTTATTTTTTGTTTTTTTTTAATATTATGATTTTCTATGGGCAGCCCCTTTCTCCAAAATTAAATCTTGCCCATGCTAATGGGTTCAGATGTATGTAAATATCAATATTTGTTTGCTCTGCGCCATGACGTACCAATGTGTGTTTTTCCCCGTAATATTTAAATTAAAAGCCTAAGGAAACCTGCAATCAAGGTCGACATACCTGCAATGTTTGTAAATTTCGGCCATTTTTTAAATATAAAGACGATTTTAGGGAAATAAGTTTTTAGAATAATACTACTGTTAATCTAAGAATAAATTATTTAATTTGAACGTTTAAAAAGTTATTATTAGCATAAACGAAACCTATGTGATAAACTACTGTTTAAAGCACTTAAAAACTAATTATGTTATACTTTAACTAGTTTTAAAGTCACAAAACTGCCGAAAAGCAAAGTAAAACGTCAAACAAACAGTTGAACACAAATGAAAACGTATGACTTTAACTTCCTTTACACATTTTATTACATTACTACGTCAGAAGAGGTGATCACTTGATACATATCAAGCGCAAAATCCCACCTTGTATTCATTGTATCATGCGTTAATATTATCTTTTCAACGTGTACCATTACAAAGTTGGATTTTTTCATACCACCATAAACTACGTGTCGCTGACCAAATTATAAATGATAAAGTAAAGTTAAAGATTCTGTGTTATAATTTCCGAAAATGTCTAACAATTATAACAAAGATATATTTTTCAATTGCATGCATAAATACATTTTATCTCTGTTGACAGGTACTAAAATGTGACTTTTTATAAAATTACTTTTTTCCCAGGGAAAAAGTGAGTACTTTTTTCCCAAAAATACATGCACGTAATTATAGGTAGCTATTTAATTTAAGAATATTATATTATACAAAACTTACATGTTTTTGGATCAAAAGCACAATTATATAACTACTACACAACCACACTAAGTTCCAAATTTTTAATTCAAATCCGAAAAATCACAGAATTGTATTGACAGATATTTAATAATTACTTTAAAGGTTTTCATAGCACCCTGGGTCTAATTGTTGATTTACATACAATGGCCTACCAGTTTAAAACTTCAAATTTTACATAATTAATTGTCCGTCTTCAATATATTGTAATTATATATGTTTATTCAACAATAAGTGGTCTTTTTCCAATGCAGAAAAAAACAGTTTATTATACACGGGAAAATTCTAGATTTCAGTTTATTTTCTTCGTTCGCTTCTTGTTTGGGGAACAACACAACCTCGAGCTAAAATCTAGAGCTTTTTTCCCTTGTATAATAAATTACTATTTAAAGAAATATGGTGCATTTACCTTTTGGTAGTTGTCTCGAAAGTTGGAGAAAAGATTTGTAATTTAATGAAAAAAATTATAAGGTGTTTGCTATAGCGTTATATAAAGAATTGTGTACAAAAAGTAGGGAAAATAAAGTAAAAATAAGGTTAGTTCGATTTTTAACTTTGGTGATAGATATCTTCATAAAAAAAGGTTTCTAACTAAAAATTGAGAGCCCAAAAACCCCCGTATAGCCAATTTGGTAAAACCAAAGTTTCTCCCACTTTCGAGACAATTACCTAACTTTCTTTTAGGCATTAATTGTACCAGCTTTTGAGGTCACTAAGCCGAGTGTTGTATTACCTAAAAGTAAAATTGAGTTAATAGAAGCACTTAATAGTAAAGACGTGAGACCTTTTCTCGCAGATGTATGGACAGCCGGACATGCTCCAACTGATTATGACAAATGGAGAAGGGAGTTAGAGCCATATCCAGTAAGTTCGGATTAGAACAGAACATATTTTAAAAAATAATAACAAAATAAGGTAGATCAATAAAGGGATTGTTTTTTTTTATGGAATTGGGTTAAAAGAACTATTTTGAAAGGGGTGTTACACTGGCAAAATGTCATATTATAGTCTAAGATCCGAATAGGAAGCGACCTCCACCCATCTATTTACCGAATAAAAACTATTTTATATTAAATATAGTATTTAAACAAAGGTAATGCCCCAGGCTTGCCTAAAAAATATGTTTAAGGCTATATTTAAAATAAAAAAATTCCTCAATATTTTTGAGGTTGAGGTGAGCTTTTAACCAGTAAACAGATGGGTGAAGCTCGCTTCCTATTCGGATCATAGACTAATAGCAACCTTCTGTTTTCCACTAATAAAACTCCTAGCTGCCCCTACTTTAAAAAATTAGTTATGTTAAACTAAACAAGGTAAAAACGTTTTTTTTGGATTTCGTTAAAAATTCTGCAATGAAAAGAAAATGTACATAGTTGATCGATTATGTTGTTTCTGCAGCTTAAGTTTACCAAGAACTTACGGTCCGTGGCTTTATACAAGGCATCCGGAAAGGTGTGGTCATAAATGATAGGGGTGATAGAGTGAGTCATAATAATATTAGTACTTCATATAAAAGTTCTATCGCGCTTTGTTAGGAAGTTATTGACCTTTAAAGTTAGAATAAAAAAGCTTATTTCAGTTATAACTTTTGAAATGTTTATACAGTATCTATGGTATTAGGGCAAATTAATAACCTCATAGTATCATATCATGCTTCTTTCCATAGTTAAACTAAACGGCTGTTCAGCATGTCGGTTTTACACAGGGAAAGAGGATCTTTTTCATTTCATGTATGGATTTTTGACAAAGATGACAAATTTGACATTTTGCTTTCATCGTTTGATTCCTTTATCTTTTTCTACAGAAAAGGAATGCCATATTTGAATCAATGTCTTGTACTGTTTTTCATAAAATCGCATTTTAAATACAGACATACCATTTTGTATATAATAAAATATCCATTTATTTGAGAAAATCATGAAAATATGGTAAAATTATTAGAAACGATGTATCAATTCAATTTTATCATATTTTAACGATTTTCTTAACACAATGTATTTTTTTATTACGTACAAAATACTGGTTTTTCTGCATTTAAAATGCAATTTTATAAAAAAAATATACAAGATATTGATTCAAATAAGGTATACGTTTTTTGTAGAAAAAGATGGATGAATCAAACCGTCTAGGCAAAATGATAAATTTGTCACCAGTGAGGTTATTTTTAGTTGCTCAATTATCATTGGTACTGTGGCAACAGTTCAAAAGTTATAGGTAAAATATTTTTTAAATCTAACTCTGAAAGTAAATAACTCCCTAACGAAGCGCGATAAAACCCCATCATTTATACCTTTACGGACACTCTGTATAAAACTACTTGTAACGCAACTTTTAACCATTGTTTGCTTCACTTAAGTTGTTAGACAATAAGGCCTAATTTTTTTCTGAAATTAAAGGTCCTTTTTTTCTAGCCGAGACACAAACCAAAAATCCTATAATTTTCGTGAATATTTGTCGCCGTTTTAAAACTAGACATCTAGTTTTATCAGCTGATTGACCGTTTGCAACATTGTGTTTTTTAAACTGAATCGGAAATACATATGTACTGTACTAAGATTGTTATCCTATAATCTGAATTTTTTTAGGTAAAGTGGAAAACCAACTATGAACCCTATATACTAGTCAAAAGTAATGTGGTGCGATACGATGAAAGATTTTTAGGTTTTGGTTGGAACAAAGTTTCCCACATAATGGAATTAGAAGCACAAAAATACGAGTTTATTGTACTATCCGATGTATTTATTATTCACCAACCTCATAGGACAAGTTGCGATAATATGAGATACAAGAAATCTGCACTTTATAGACAGTAAGTAGATTCTTTTTATGTAATAAAATCGATGGAGCTTTTTGTTACCACCTGTACCGTACTAATAAAAACCAAATAGTTCGAAACCACTCTGCGGTTGGTGATCTCAATTAATTTCGAAGGAAAACTATTGGCTAATGTAAAATTCTGCATCGCCAGATCGGACAGTGCTCCACGGATGCTACTTTGCATTGCATGGCAGAAACAAGCAGTAAAGAGCTTTAGCTCTTTTTATTTTTCTATAATGATTTCGACTTATTGTCAAGAATACTTATTTTTGTAAGTATATGATGCAGAAACCTAGGTTCACTTATTTTTGACATTGTTGACAGAGGTTGTAATGGACAATAAGCTACTACGCTGATACGCCATTTCGATTTCTTAAAAAAAAATTGTAGTTTTATTTTTATCCCTTGCACTGTACTGCTGAGAACTAAATAGTTCAAAACCGGCCTGCGGTTGGTGATCTTAAATAACTCCGAGCAAAAACTTTTGCTAGTGTGAAAAACTGCATCGCCAGATCGGATAGTGTTCGGACGGATGCTACCTTGCAGTGTAAGGAAATAACAAGCAGTAAGGAGCTTAAGATCTCTTTTATTTCTCTATAATTGGTCATTACAAAATGCCAATTTACACAAACCAAAGCAAAGCAAAACGAATCGCTTTTACCGATCACCACTGTCAAACCGCTATTTACCGGTCGGTAAACTTTGGTTAAGCATAAATTATTAGAACTAACCAAAACTAACCAGAACAAAGCCTTCTGTAACTCTGGTAGTTTTCTGTGTGTGTTCTGATGTTTATATAATATTATAATGTAGTTCTGTTTGTTCTCTTATGTTATACTGGGTGTTTTTTAACAAGGGTACGAACCTTCAAGGTGTGATTCCGTATGTTATTTTATGAAAAAAAAGTTCCTATAAACATATGTCCGGAGTTGCTTCCTTACTGAGATACAGGGCGTTAAAATTTAAGAAAAAAATCAGTTTTTTTCTAAATATTTTTAATAATGCCCAGGCCGATTTGAATAAAATTTGGTACATTTATTTAAATTCATAAGGCGCTTATTTAGCCCTAACCAGATTCTTATTATTGGGTCTAGTGACGTCTAAGTTAGCACCGCAACTTAAATTATTAAAATAAAAGTTGCCACTAACTTTTTGACGTTTTTATATTTTTTATAATTAAGCAAATAATAATACAACTTTTTAGTCTTTTGTATGTTCTTCGTATCTAGCTTTGTTTTGAAAAAAATACGCCACTTTAAATGATACTAAAAAGTATCCATAAACAGCATAAAATAAGATCCAAAATAAAAAAAACAATTTTGACCTTAGATGATAAGGAAAATGACGATTTCCGATAAAATACACGTGTGCTCATTTATTTTACAGCAAATAATTGTTTATTTTTTATTTTTGTTTTTTTACCATGTTGTCTATGGGTACTTTTTAGAAGAAATTAAAATGGCTTTAATTATTTTTCGAAAATAAAGCTAGATAGAAAAAAATACAAGAGATTAAAAAGTTGTATTATTAATTGCTTAATATAAAAAAAGTCAGTGGAAAACTTTTGTGGTAAATTCATGCAAGTTTTATCTATGTGATCTAATAAAATTAAGTTTATTATTGCAAAGTGTTTAATAATTATTATGGTGGAAAAATAACGTCAAACAACAAACGTTTTTGTTGTTTTTGTTATTATTTAGAAACGAATGAAGGGCATTTGTTCTAAAGGTATAGTACTTTTTCAATTGATTTTCTGTGGCATTTCTTTAAAGTCCAAATAATAAACTTATCTTAGTTGAATGGACTACTGACAAAGGTTTGACGGGAAACTTTTTAGATGTATACAACTAATATAGAATATGCATTGCAACAGGGTACGTCCCGGAGGCATGGAGAGTTGCGCTAGCAACCTTCATACGATAACCCGGGAGGGAGAGTTACACTGTGGCCAAGGAATATAGAACTATTTGCTTGTCATCTTTCATGCTGAAAACGCTAGAAAAACTTGTAGATAGGCACCTCAGGGACGGGGCAGGCAAACCCCCTCTATTAATCTCAACATGCATATGAAGCAGGCAAATCTTGTGGCACAGCCCTACACAGTGAGGGTGAAAACTGCTATACACCATAAAGAAATAGCATTAGGAGCTTTTATAGATATCCAGGGGCTTTTGACAACGCTTCCTTCCACTCCAAGCTAAGATCTGATCTCAGACATGGAATAGACGACCCCACATGTAGGTGAATACACAACATGCTGCAAAGTTGGCAATCAAAGCCAGCCTACATGGTGACACTTTTGAAGTAGAGATGGTACAGGGATGTCCTCAGGGCGAGGTGCTCTCTCCTCTTCTATGGAACCTTGTTGGGGATGAGTTGCTGTGTCGTCTCAATGACGCGGAAACTTACGCCCAGGGGTATGCTGACGACGTGGTAATTCTCATACAAGGCAAACATCCTACTATTATAGCAGAGCTTATGCAAGGAGCTTTGAACATCGTACAGCGTTGGTGCCAGGGCATAAACCTAAAAGTCAACGCCGAGAAATTCGCTATCCTGCCGTTCACAAAGAGAAAAATGTAGAGAATTATGATAACCTAAAAATCTTTGGTGCACGGATAAAAACTGTTAATGAGGGGAAATATCTAGGTCTGATACTGGACACTAAATTAACATGGAATTAACAGATAACAAAGAATCTGAACAAAGCCAAAATGTGCCTCATGAGATGCAGGAGGATGATTGAAAAACCTGGGGACTTAAACCAAAGTAGATGCTTTGGTTGTACATCACGGTCATCAGGCCAATAGTGACCTACGGCGCTGTCGTATGGTGGACAAAAGCACATCAAATAACGACAATCACGAGACTTAATCGTCAGCAGAGGCTGGCCTGTCTTTGCATCACAGGTGCCCTAAGAAGTACACCTTCTATGGCAATGGAAATAATTCTGGGCCTAACGCCTCTGAACATCTTTATAAAAACAGAGGCCATAAATAGCGCCTATAGAATGATAAACGCTGAGACGTGGAAACAACATCCTGGAAGACACGGTCACACTAGGGTAACGGGAATCATCGACCTACAGCCCGTGAACGTGAAATCAGACCACATGACTGGGGTCTACAACTTTGAAAAACCATATAAGGTCAACTGCAATCCTGACATATGGACAAATGAAACACCTCCATCACTTCACAAAGGCTTGGTTTGGTAACCGATGGCTCAAAGACGGATAATGGAGTGGGTGCTGGTGTAATTGGGGCAAGGCCTAAAGCGACTTTTAGCCTTCCATTAGGAAGGCAAGCCACACAACCACACCATTCACATTCTCTCAGACAGCCAGGCTGGTTTTAAAACCTTGGATGCCATGTATAACGTCCAAAACACGATGGAGTGCCTAAACAACATCAAGGAGCTCGCCAGGAACAACAGGATAGAACTTCTATGGGTTCCTGGACACAGCAAGAGCTGGGTCATCTAGAAGGTTTAACGGTCCAGAGCCAGTACTCGGAATGTCCAAAAAGGTGATAAGAACAACGATAAGCAGATGATCTCAACAACAACATCTCGCTCGCTGGCATTCATCACCTGGAAAAGACATGCGAAAGAGACATTGGGCGATCCTTCCAAGAATCTAAAAACTAAAGTCCTCCAGCTAGAGCGCACTCCGTTAAGACAAGTAGTAGGACTTTTGACAGGACACTGTCATCTAAGAAAACACTTGCAAAAAATGGGCATTTACAATGGACCCTAACATGCAGGCTTTGCGGGGAAAAGGACGAAACAGCCTTACACATAATATACAACTGCAATGCACTGACACGCAAAAGACACAGTCTATTTGGGAACATACATAGCGGGAACCCTCTCCCTCATGAACATCTTGGTAGAAATCTACTAAACTTGATAAAGGGCAGTGGACTTCAGTAAAAGAGAGTGGTGCACAATAAGCCAATAGGCTGCAGTGCAAACATGTTCGTATGTATAAAATAATGTTTGGCATCATCGGAGGAAACATGTGAGTGTTCAAAACAGCTGTTTAGTATCCTAAAAAATGAAGGTTAACCCAAGCAGGAAAGTAGCAGACCTGTAAAAAAAGTATTTTCCAAAATTTTTAAAAATGTTTAAATTTACAAAAAATTATTAAGTATGTCTCCACACTACCCAAGGAGTCACCCATAATACATATCGGCGATCTGACAATACCTGCTAAGTGCACTTATGCTTTTTTACAGTAGGTGAAAAAAAGCAGAAATTGCCTTTCTTAGATAGATGTATTGCTGGTGGTAGGTATTGTTTCGGCTCAATAATGTCAATAGAAGCTTTTATTTGTAGTTAACAAAATTTTTACTTTATGTGTCATTTTAATACAATGCTAACTGCGTAAAAAGTCACTTTCAAAAAAATGTCAGTTAGCAGGTATTGTCAGATCGCCGACGAATATATTAAAATATTTTCATAACACCCTGTATATTTTTAAATGTTTAATGGAACTTCTTTAATTACTGTAGGCTTTTAATTATTATCCTAATTTTATAGGTGCCTACAATCTCTTAAAAGGGAGTTTGTTGAAAGATTGCAGAAGAAATACAATAAGACTTACACAGATTTTAATTACTCTGAGGACATACCGGAATATTCTAATAAGAGACAAAAGCGAAATATCGGCTATGAATCGACAACAACTCTGTACGATAGTACAGATTATTTTTAGTTTGGGGAGGTAAAGAAAAAGCAGAAGGAAAAAAAGAATATAGGAAAAGCTTCTCAAAACCGAAGGATCATATGAGTAATTCACATGAAAGTTTAAAGGAAGTTGATTATTATTACTATTACGACGATCCAGATAATGTCACTATTAAGTTAAGGTTTAATCAAACTAATTTTAAAGAAAACAGTTTAAATTTTAAACACGTAAATTTTACATCTAGTGAAGAACATGACTATGAGTATAATGATGAGGACTTAAAATTTAAAATTTTGCATGATAGTACAACAGTTCCAAACTATGGAGATAATTCAACAATTTTAGCAGATACTGATTTGGTTGAGCATGATAAATATTATGTATCGGGAGAGATTTCTGATGAAAGCTTAAAAAATGTATCTTTAAATTAAAATTATACGATACTTTCTTTACAATTATTGACAACGAATTTTGCGATACCTAATGTTTTAGATATTTAAAAAAACTTGGTAGAATATACTGGGTGGTGCGTCACCGAACGGAACATAGGAAATCCCTTGTAAAATTTTGAATGCTTTCGGGTTCATTATTTGCTCCCTGTACATTTTACAGAAAAAATGTAAGATAACTTATTAAAGAGACCAACAAACCGTCGTGCTAAGCTTTAAAAAAAAATAATAAGCGAATTTTGAATTATTTAATTAAATGTAATTGCGAAATTACCAAATTTTCGGTTCAGGTAAAATCAGCAGCCACCAGCAAACAATTTGTTATAAGGATGTCACTGATTAATTGACACTTTTATTCATATCAGTGACAATATTCATTTTACAGGTGCCTGCAGGTGCCTGTTATTGGGTCTTAGCTGAACCGAAAATTTGTTAATTTTGCAAATACATTTAATTGAATAATTCAAGATTCCCTTAATAAAATTTGGTATCTTTGAAAAGTTATCTTACATTTTTTTCTGTAAAATGTACAGGGCAGCCAATAATTAACCCCTTAAAATTTAAATAGGATTTCCTATGTTTCGGTCGGGAACGCACCACCCGGTAGACATTATTTACAGTTATGCACCTATTTACAAGACTTGTAGTTGGTACTTCTTTTACTTGTGATTTGTATGTGTATAAAGAACAAAAAATATTAGATTTTTTTAGGGGCTTTTACTCATGTTGAAATCGTATGCATTTTACAGTATGTAAAGTATAGAAATCCGCGTCATATGTTTTTGTTTTGCATAATATATTTCGTTAGAATTCAAATTTAGTCAAAGTTTTTGATTCACGTATTATATACAGGGTGTCTGAGCAGTATGTTCTATAATTTTAAAGGTTTGTGTTAAAAATTATGTAAAAATAGTTCATTGGTAGAGCTCTTTAAAAATTGCCAAAAAAATTGTGTACATATGTTATTTTGACTTTGCGCAACAAGCTTCCTAAATTTTGGCGCATATTTTGTAGATGGTATGTATGGTTGAATAGTTAAAAAAATATAATAATAAAAAAATATTTTATGAAATATTTAACATATATCTTCAAAAAGCCCAAGCTTAGCTAAAGCACACGTAAATATACTAACTATAAAATGGGATGTGGGGAGGAGGCAATCATATAAATTAAAAATTGAATTAATACGTAAAAATACACAACCGAAATTATTTTATGCAACAATTTGGGATTTAATAAATTTACAGGTATATTATTATGTGGTTTAATAGCAGCTTACAAATGGCTTGGTGCCTTTTATATTGTAGACGGTTTTATTATGGTAAATTTAGGAAACCTTTGAAAAATAGATATTTTGTTCCAACCATACATATAACATAAACCTAAAGTATTATTTTGTTTCATTTTCATTAGACTGTTAAATCACTTTTACTATTAGTTATATTTATTTATTTTAAAGTTCCTGATATTCTTTAAAGAAGCATTTTTAAATATTATGTAACCTTGTATATTTTATTACCTGTATTATGTATGTATAATATTTGGATTTCTAATAAATTTATTTAAGTTTTTATGAGATATAATATGTTTGTTTTGCTATGCATTCAGCGCATTTACACTTGTTCCTCCGCTTTTCTGCTACAATCCATGTCTATCTAAAAACCTTTTTTTATACATCACAAGAAAACTAACATTACAGGTATATAAAAGAATGAATCAAACTGTAATACGAAGAAAACGTTTCGTTACCACCTAAAACCACTGATCTGAAAAATAATAAGGATAAATACAGCAAAAATGACAATAACCCCTATGTGGGCACTGCGCAGTACACTTGTAAGCATGCGCACTAAAAATTTACAGACTAGCGGAAAACAAACAACAGGACCGGGTTTGGAAATTTGGTAAACGAGGGTTTTTTGGGTCGCTAATCACGACTTTTTTTTGAAACGTTTCGTTCTCGAGATATTCATCATCAAAGTTGAAATTCAATTCTTAGTTTCACTCTATTCCGCCTTCTTTTTGCACAAAATTCTTGATATAACACCTAACAGGCACACAATATTATATAAACATCTTTAAAAAAAAAACTTTTTTTTAGTTATTTTACACGTTTTTTCATTAAATTCCAAATCTTTTACCCCTAAAACGCTACAACCATGCATACACCTATGTGTATAATGGTTTCAGACATGGCGACTTGATTTAAAGCAAACTTTTTATATTAATAAAGAAAGGCTAAAAACCAATAAGAAAAACATGTTTTAAAAAGGGTTTTTATAGTTAAATAAAATATTGTGTGCTAATTTAGTGTTACATCAGTAACTTAGTGCAAAAAAAGGGAATTATAGTAAAAATAAGAACAGTTTGGCCATGATGACGAATATCTCAAGATCGAACCGTTTCCGAAAAAAAATAGATTCGTGATCAGCGCCCCAAAAAACCAAGGTATAGCAAATTTCGTCAAAATCGGAGTGGCCGCAACTTTCTAGACAATTACCTAATTTTGTTTCTTGGATATATACACATATTTAAATATTTTATTTTAAGTTTGTACTCGTCTTCCATAGAAGTCCCTAAAAATTAAACCGGTTTAGATATTGGGTACTTTTTTTTGTCTTGTATAATTTAGTATACGAGAGTGCTTTGAAGCACTAATCTCAACTTGAATTTTGTTTTTTGCTGGACCCTCTTTGACTAAACCTTAAAACTGCACGATATTTTTTGCGTTATCTTTATTCTTAAAACTACTTTGACACAACAAAACTGAATCAATTGGTATTTGATTTATTTTATCATAAAACCAATTAATTTTGGTGTAACTAGTTTGAGGACTCAATTTATACACTGTTATTTCACTTTCGCTGCCGTAGCAGTTTTCGTTCAGTTAAACTTGGCGTGTTGTGCCATTTGTAAACGCCGTTGCCTCATTTGACTTGACCAAGTTATCACCTTTGCCTCTGGTCGTTTGCAAACGTTCGTGATCTTTTGCTGAAAATTTTTGACTGACCTCATATTTGCAATCAAAACCACAAGAAAAACCTTCCAATTTCTGCAAAACAACACTATACAATAACTCATTATTTAGTTTTGGTTTATCAAAACTAAAATAAACAAAAGTTAAAAACACCACTGAAAAACACGAAGACTCGCTAAGCATAAATGTCCTTTCATTTGTGCTTAGCGAGAATACCAAATGACTAATAACGGTCGACCGTAGATGAGAGGTTGGTTTTTGGGCGGCTGACGGCGTCAATTTTACCTGGCGTTTACAATCGGAAAATCCCAAATTATCATGAGTGTGGCCCTGTTGCTACGTAGGTAAACATTTTCAGTGTTCCAACCACTATATTTATTAAAATACTGCAAATTTTGTCAATGTTGCCAACACTATATTGGATTTTAATTGAAAAACACTAACTTTTATGAGAACTGCGCATGTGCAAAGGTGTACAGCAACTCTCCCAGTGTGGGGTCAAAAATTCGTGCGCAGGTCTATTGAAAATATATGGGGAACATTTTCTATTAGCTATCCGCTTTATTTTTCAGATCATTGCCTAAAACGCAGCAAGAATTTTAGAAAAAAAAATCAAAAACAAATTCTTTCAAAATCTGCAAGTTGCAACAAACAAATATCTATTATTTATATAGCTTATTTACATAAACATCTAAACAATTATGATATAACATTAAAGAAAAGTACCACAAAATTGAGTGCCATTGGTTTTTAATATAAATTAATCACACACATTTAGATTTTTATAGAAATTTAAAAGAAAACACAGCCGTCGTGCTCTGTAACTCGATAGAAAAGAAATTTCCTTAAATTGCCATATGATTTACATTGCATAGAAAGGAAATTTTTTCTCTATCGAGTTTATTTATTTATTTTAATTTTTTATTACAAGCCCAACAGGCAACCATTAACAGGGCTACAAATATAACTATAATATAAACTATATAAAATTAAATAATACAATAAAGAAAATAATTTCAAAGCAAAATAGAAACTTAATATAACTTTAAGACTAAAATCTCACACCTAAAGATGTTCTATGCATACTCAAACACTCTAAATTCATGGAAAAATCACAGTGATAAGCAATGCCATTGTATAAGGAGCACATTCTTTGAATTGGTGACATATTCAATGCATTAGTACTGGGCGATGGCAAATAAAAATATCTACTGTTCCTACTTGCAATCCTCGTTTTACAGAATGCGGGAGCAGATTTCCTGTTGCTGAATTTTTAAGATACTTTTGCACCTTTACAATAGAAGACATGACACCATGTACGCGAAAATACCAAAATCTTAACCCCTATTAAGTTATCTCTACATGCGTTACATACATTATATGTTTAACATTTTAAGTAGTTTCAAAAATTATTGAACCATCTAATATAAGTAATTAAACTATTATTGCACCTGTCCACAATCACGGAATTAGTGCTCGATTTTCAAGTACTAATTTTAGTGGCCAATAACCCGCCCAATTTCGTGACCTCTCAATTTCCAGACTTAACCCCAAAAACCCAAACCTATATTTTTTTCTGTAATCCATGTTTTTCCCTATAATAACTATATCACTAATTAATAAGCTTTGCCGTTAACACAAATGAGGGGTTCAGTAAAAAGTGGTACAAAGTAACATATTGTTAAAATTGGAGATAATTGCAGCAATATTTTATTTATATTTATACAGGGTGTTTTTGAGTAGAGATGCTAAACGGCAACGGTAGAACCCTCTCATTAAAATAAGAAAAAATTCATCCAAACATGGGTCCGCAATTCCTCGTACTCAAGGGACAGAGTGTTAAAATTGTAAAGAAGAAAATGATTTAAAGAAAATATTTTTACCCAATTTTAGGTCACGGTACGCCACTGACAGTGAAAGTGTGTGTAAAATTGTTGTACTACCTTTAAGCAAATAAAAATACAGCTTAAAGCCGACTGTCCATCGAGCGCGGTTTTCCGTTCGCGGATGATAATTCAGCGTTGTGATTAGCGGGAAAAGCATTTTAAATTTGCACTAACCAAACACAACGCTAAATTTATCATCCGCGAGCAGAAAACCGCTCTCATTGAAAGCCGGCTTAAATGTCTCTTTTTTTTCGTATTTTGTTTAGTTTAACAGAAAAAAACACTTAATTGCATATTTCTAGATCATAAAAGGATTGCATTAACTTTTTTGTATGTACTAACAATAAATACTGATTTAAATATCGTTTTTATCTACTCTAACAAATTTTAATTAAATATGTTTTTAAAATTGTTCAGTTTTTGGAAAGTCTAACACACAACTTTTTAGGGTTTTATTATTAGCAATTGCCTTTTGTCCTAAATGACGCAATATTTTCGAATTTTTACTTGTACAGAGCCATACGCAACGGGGGCAATGCTTCCCCCTCCTTCCAGGAGTCCAAAAAGACCCCTTAAAGATGAGTTGTTTGCTGGAGATGGCGCCTAAGCTACTTTGTTTATGTAAGATAATGAATATAAATCAGAGAAATGGAGAGAGGGGGAGAAGTCGCTTTACCATGCGCGAGAAGGCAAATACCGGGCGCCGCCATGGATGTCCACTACTTGTCATTTGTCATCTGTTGTTATGTCAAAACCTTATTTGTAAACAAAAATCTTGATTTTTAATGAAATTAGTTTTGAAAATAGTATATTACATTACAAGTGTGGAAAATGACTAATTTCACACGAGTGGGAATATTGTAGCACGAGGCGTTAGCCGAGTGCGACAAACCCTCGAGTGTAAGAAAGTCATTTTCACACGAGTACTGTACACTATTTTTCCTACGACCACAAATTATTCACCAAAAAAAAAAAAAAAATTAAAGTTTGTCTGTTCAGAAAAATAAAAAACAATTGAGAACTTTGCAACACTAGGGTGATATTTACTTTGCAACACTAGTGTGATATATACTTTCCTCACTGCTATATTATACTGTTTTGACAATATTTTTACATCGAAAATCACCTACCTAGAAGCATTATATAACTTTTTATCATTTTGGAATTTAAAAAGGCCCTCACTTAATAAAAATTGTATGGTTTTGTTAGGTAATAACGCTAATAGTTTAATACGGTTTTCTGCTATTATAAAGGTTTTTTAAAAATTATCGATTCTTACATATTTTAGACACTCTTCTAAATAAAACGTAAGTAGTGCATATCCAAAATATTCCATTTTTTAAAAATATCAGTAAATAAACTTACAGGACCGGGGAGTGAAAAGGGGTGCTGGGTGGGGTAAAATTGGTAAAACGAGTTAATGAAACTGAACATCACATGTAAAATTAAGTAAAAATAACAGTTTTTCCTCATATTTTTAAGAAAAATATAAAAAATATGAAAATTGTAAATGCATAACCTAAAGTCCTTAAAGTAAGGAAAAAAGACTACCAAACGTCAGTTACCATGCAAAATATGGAAAGCATTTGGCAACGTCGGAAGGGTCTGATTCTATTTATGAATGGATAAAAGAAAGTGGATTCATAAAGTGTGTATTAGCCTTAGGTTTAATTAGGGATTAAAAAAGATTTAACTAGTTGTTTGAGTACACGAAGAAAGAGAGGAAGGAATTTGATCTATATATAGGCTTTTTTTCTCTGGCGCTTTAGGTCGAACGGTCAAGCGGCAAGGCTGCCTCTATAAAGTACGTGCTCAAAGGTAGAAGGGAGATTTTAAATTTGATCTACTTACCTGACAACACTGTGCCAGTCAGTGAAAGTTGTTTTTCGTGGTTATGTCTATTTTTGTTTATGTTTTTATTTTTTCGTAAATTTTAATAAATATAAAATAAGATGATTTTCGCTAATTTGGGTTCTACCGTTTAAGGTAAATAAATAGTTTTTTTACTGTCACTACAATAAATATGTCACTTGCAAAACCAAGTAGCAGTTTTTAGAATGACATCATAATATGTATCACACCAGTGTTGTCAAGTACTTTGCAACACTAGTGCTATAAAGTACTTTGCAACACTAGTGTGATATAACGCATTTTCTATGCATGAAATCAGTGTGCTATTTGCTATTTTCACAAGTGGTCGTAGGAAAAATAATATTTCATTTTTTGCGAATAAAATAACTTTGAGTTAAAAATGTGGGTAATTGTCCAGAAACTGTCCGCAACTCCGATTTCGACGAAATTTGGTATACGGGGGTTTTTTGGAGCGCTGATCACGAATCTGAAAGAATTTTTAGTCGGAAACGTTTCGTTTTCGAGATATCCATCATCAAAGTTGATATTTGTACTAATCTTATTTTCACAATATTTTCCCTTCTTTTTGCACAAAATTCATACTATAATACTAAAATGGCACACAATATTTCATTTAACATCAAAAACCCTTTAAAAACATTTTTTATTATTAATTATATTAATTCAAAAGCTTTACTTTAAACAAACTTGTGTATGCAACCATAAATACATCTACATATTGTATTTATGGTTGCAGCATTTATGGGTAAATTATTTTCAATTTAATGAAAAAACGTGTAAAATAAATAAAAAACAGGTTTTTAAAAGGTGTTTATAAAATATTGTGTGGCAATTTAGTGTTTTATAAAAATTTTGTGCAAAAAGAAGGCGGAATATAGTGAAAATAAGGTTAGTGTAAATTACTTTTGACAAATCCAGGAAAATAGGGGTAAATATGGCGGCGCCCATGCCGTTCCCTCAAAATGGGATGCGCAGTGGTCGAAGCGAGTTCTCTATCTCTCTCCATTTCTCTGATATAAATATTTTAAAATGGATGTCTACCAATCGGAAGAATAGACTGTGGGGAGAATAACCGAACGGAGGGCAGGTTAGACACTTAAAGTAATGTACTGGATACTGCTTTCTTTATGGCGTTGCTGCCAAGAGAATAGACAAGGATAGAGGATCCAATCATAATTTCGAAAAGTGGCACAATTTGAAGAAAGGGTCTGCAGGATGGCAGGGCATGCGCATACGCCTCCCAATGTCAAAATCGGCGAATGTTCAAAAACACATTGATTTATTGAGTAAATATACATAAAACATTAATAAAAAGTGTAAAATGAGGTTTATACTGAAATTTATTAATATTTTAATGACTAAATATTGGTAATTTAGTGCTAATGGTGTATTAAATCTATTGGTAGAAGACTATTTTTTTCTTAGATTGGAATAGGTTAATGTGGAAAAATGTATAGGTATAGAATTTTTAGGGAAATGAGAACTGAAAATAAAAATCTAAATGGGAATTATTTTTGAAAACTAAACTTTTATTGCGAGATTACTTATTTAGCATAAAAAATGGTACTAAATGTAAAAAAAGTGTATAATTTTAAGAAATATATGAAAATAGCATGCTCAAACTTACCAACCAAATAAAATTTTAGATTTATGTTGATCTAATAGTTGAAAGGTATTATAGTCTATAAGTTAATAGTTAATATTACCTATACTTATACTAAGAAAGCTTGATAGGATTTTAGTTTCCATAGGCCACTGTGCTTGGTCCATTTTATACGATATCTACATACTTGTTTTTAGGTATAAGGGGAAGCAGATAAGATTGTAGGTTTTAATTAACAATGAAAATTTAAGTTTCCACATTACTCGATACTTATTTTGAAATAAAAATACTTTTGTAAAAGAAGCTCAAAAATGCTCGTTATTGCAGAAAAAAATCCTAATCCTAAACATCTTTTTCCACAAATTTTAATATTGACAAAATAGTGTACTTTCTCTTAACATAAATTTATATTTTTAAGATATTTTATATACCTACCACTGAAAACAATTAATATCGAATGGTTAAATTTTTTCGTAAAATTAATAAAAAGTTTGCCTTATGGTACGAACTTAAGTAGACACACTCTATATCTTGGTTTGTACCTTAACTGGGTCAGTTATTAAGTTTTTTAAGTGTTTAGGCTTTAAGCCTTTTTATTTTTTCGCTTTAGTATAATTTTTATCACTATTAATACTTTTTAAACTGATCATTTGTCCGACTTTTACAGTTCAAGCAAATTTTTAAATAGAGAGTGACGCACACAGAAATCCTCTATTGGTTCATTGTGCTTTTACCTCCAGCTCGATATTCATTAAATATATTGTACGGATGTATATAAAATATTAATGTATATAGGTAATGTTTTGTTACATAAATAAATCCTAGATAAATTGTTAATTTGTTTTTATTCAAAGAAAAAAACAACGTAAATAATTTAAAAATAATTTATTAAAAAAACCCATAAATTTCCACAAATTTTGTTTCAATAATTTATATCTATAACACAGGTCACACGTAAAATCAAACCGAATAAAACACAAAACAAATATACAGCCACAACAATCACAAAACATCAGCCATATTGAACATGTGGAAAGTCAAGAGTTTTGACATTTATAACAGCCAATAGCAAGCCGGAAAAACAACCTCCCATGCGCATGACGAGTAATCCCGCTGTGTTAAGTTAACCATCAAACCGGTGAAAGTTCGCAAGATATTTGGCTGATGGTATTGATTTAGACACAAAAATGTTAAGTAAAAAGTGCGTACTGAAACAAAAAATTCTAAATAAAACCATACTTTTAACCAAGCACGTCGTTTTTACCAACGTTAAGCAAGAATAAAATAAAACTTTAACGATTTCCTTTGGTCGCTGAACACAATCACCAGTCGCAGGTGTGTGCCATTTCTTAATTGGTGGGGGTAAATCAAATCTTTCTCTCCCCTTCTCCATGCTCCTTGGTTGCTGCAAGGCAATTGCCAGTAAAGTAATGTCACTTTCTTCTTTCTTCACACCTAACCTTACTTTATAAATTTACTTTCCTCTTTTGTGGATAAAACTGTAAAGATTTTCATTTGTCTGTACCAGATATTGCTAATTTTGTGAGTTAAAAATGTTTATGAAAAAATAATAATAATATCGCTGGTGTCTAGAATAATTTAAATATGGGTAAGAAAATATCTAAAAGATATTTAGGTTAAATCTTTTTATGTAATTTTTATAGGCTTAGATAAATTTGAAGACAACTTGTCTCAGTTTGCGATTACCTTAAAAGATGTGAAGAAGATCTGATTATAAAAGCCTGCAATGTACATGAAGAAGAACCTGAAGCAACTTACAAATTTCAGTTGTCAAGTCTCTTTACTTTGCTGGAGGATGGTAAACTTACAAACATTAATCCTGGTTTGACCAATATTACGTCTCTTGATTTGTCACATTGTCGCCTGACAGAATTACCAAAAAGTATAAAAATGTTGCGCCTTAAAAATTTTAACATATCCCATAATGAGTTCACTCAAGTACCATCGTGTCTTTATAGTAACGGATTACAAACCTTGGAGAATCTCGATATGTCTTATAATAAACTAAATAATTTTGATATCGAGCCAGATTGTGTTCTAACTTTAAAAAGTTAAAGATAAATAATAATTGCTTTGAGAATGTACCAAAGTGGCTTTTAACTTTTCGTTGTACAAATTTAGAGGAATTTAATTACAGTGAAAACAGAGCTGAACACTATAATTTTTTAAAAAATAGTTTTAACCTAAATTTTATGAAGTTAAAGAAACTTGAATTAAAAACTCGTGCCTTCTAGATGAGGACATACCATGGATTAAATGCTTTAAAACACTAAATTACCTTGACATCAGCAACAAGAGTCTTACTGAGGACAGAAAGTATATCAACAAATTTAGAGAGCTAGATCAACTGTTCATTAAGCCTTGTTGGAAGAATATTGAGGTTTTAAAATTAAATTTTCTTGATATTTCATTGTTTCCAGAGGGAATATTTTGGGTTGAGAGTTTAAAAGAAGTACACCTAACCAACAATTATCTTTCCTGGTTTTCAGATGGATTAGAATTTTTAGTCAATTTAGAATTACTTAATGTTGCCAATAATGAATTAGTGTGCATACCAAAACAAATTTCGGAGTTGCCAAAACTTAAAGCTTTTTTGCCTCTGGAAATAACTTGGAAGAATTACCAATCATGCCTAATAGTTTAGAATTGCTAGATCTTTATGATAACCATTTATCAACTATCAATAATGTTAATTTAGGGCAAGTTAAACTTTTAGATTTAGAGTTAAATTATAGTACCTTTGATGATAAACTAATTTTAAGTTCGTACTGTGATAAAAAAGAAAAATTTAGAAAATTTTACAATGCCGAAAATCGCGTCAATGGTATTAAATTTAGACCAGAAGTTAATAGTTCATCAGAAGATTCCAAGTCAAGTGACTCTGAGTGTTATGAAGAAAATTTTTTTGTGATAATGGTGTCTTTAATGAACGTATTCCCACTCCTGATGAAGACTGGGATCGGGAAGATACAAAAACACCTGCTTTTCAACATCCTGATATTACTTTGTCTGATAATGAATTTGATGGAGATGAGCATGAAACTTCCATACAGGGTTTTTATAAACCTACAAAAATTTACATTGATGATGAAGATGTAATGTTCATTGATGCTGATTAATACAGTTAAACCTCTTATAAGCGGACTTTACGGTTCCACTGTTTTTTTCTGCTTAGTGGGGGTGTCTGCTTAAAAGAGTATAAAGTAAAAAACTACAAAATTTGAACTTAAACATCTTTATATTAGAAAAATTATCGGTAAATAATGAAAACCCCTTTTTTGTAGCTGTATTGCTTCCTGATTCCTACTGCTGGCAATTGTTGTTTTTATTCCTAACGATTTCGGCGACTTGAGTTTTTCCGATATTAAATTTCTCGGCGAGCTTCGGTGCTGATAAATGTTCTATTTCTGCATTGTAAATAACTTCCATTTTTTTATGCAAACTAAGAAGTCTACTAGGCGCCATTTTAAATTCAAAATCCAAGAACTCACTGTTTGCACAAATCGAAGAAAACAAAAACTAAATACATTTGAAAGCAATCCCCCAGTCAGTACATGCATGGAATTCCCTGGAAAAAGGTACTTTGCTGGCCGGCTCATACAGCCGTGTCACCAATATGCCTACACATAATTTACAAAAATTATTTATTTTACTACTAAGTCCCCTTGTTAGAGGTTCGCGTCCGGTTGATGGAGATCTCAATTTTCTTTTTGATCCAAACGAATTGTCCGCGTCCGGTTATTAGAGTCTCCGGTTATTTATATATTTAACTAACCTTTAAAGCAATATACCTTTAGCAATTTCCTAACATACAGTGTGTCTAGGGTTGCCATAAATTCTGTAGCCAATGTCAGGATACCATGATTTCTGGTGCGATCTTTTTGTGTTTTAATGCACAGTGTTTTCATTTATATTTTACCACCCACTTTTAACTATAACCAAGAAGGATAAAAAAACGTCCTGTATAAAAGTTTGATACATGCTGTATACCTATTATGTCACCATTAAAAGGTCTTTTAAACAGCTTTACAAAAATACCACATTTGCTATATCCATATTTAATAGTTTTTGACATATAACCACTGAAATCTGAAAAATAGTAGATATAATTTTCATTATAGCTCTACGGCCGGCACCAAGCTGAGACTGTAGATATAATGAAAATTATATCCAGATTTAAATGGCCATATTTCCGAAACTATGAAAGGTAGATATATCAAATTATGATATTTTTGTAAAGCTTTAAAAGATCTTTTAGTGGTTACATTTTGACCTTGACACATCACATCATATTTTTTCTTTAAAAAACTTCCAAAGTTACATAAGTAACCTAATTTAAATGTATACTTTTTTTAAATTCTCAATGTTAGGTAAAATGTATATTTTTTTATACTGGGTGTTCACAATATGCTGGGTGTCGCATTTAAAAAAGTTTACCTCATCATTTTTAATGTTCATTGGTTTTTTTATGCTCACAAGATAATAGATGAAAAAGTATAAAACTTTTATACAGGGCGATCTTTTTGGTTATAGTTAATACTGGGTGGCAAAATTGCTTCGAAAGATTCTGCCATCAGTCGATTTATCGTCGCCGGTCCGCTGACTTGCCATTAATTAAAAATCCATTTAAATTGATATTTTGTAAAGGAATTAAAAATATGTTTTTACATATTTTGATAAATTCTGGTTAAGTGTATCATAAAAAATTCAATATTTTTATTTGTTCCATGTCGTAAACCGGGACGTCGCGTCGGACATAAGGGCTAATAACGGTAACAGTCCCGATATATCGGGATGGATGGCAACCCTAAGTGTGTCCCAGGATAGGTATTAATATAAAGGTTTTGGGGTCAACCAATTAAAAATTAATTTTATTTTTAAAAACGTTTCTAGTTGCATTTAAAAATAGAAAGAGGATTTTACTTTATTTCAAGTTTTTTGTAAGCTTTTAAATATGTTTTATTATTATTTTGGATACAATTTGAATTTTATTCTGACCTTAACTGCTACATAATTTTTATATATAGGGTGTCATGAAAGGTAGTTTTGTAAATAATAGGACTGCGAGTATAGAGTGAGCCACAAAATATTACTACTTTATATAAAAAGTTTTATCCCTACGTTACTTTTTAAAAACTTTGTATACGGGTCAATCAACTTTGATTTGTCCCAGCACGAAATCCTTCTGTTTCTGGTAAAAAACAAAAAATGTATATAAGCAAATTCAAGTTTTTTAGTAATCTCTTCTTAACTAATTTTAATTAAAGAAATCATAACACCACCACACAATTTTTTTTAATGTGCACCGGACGCGTGAGTTTAGGTCGTACGGGTCCCAATTTCGAGTAAATTGCAAAAAACGTAAAAAAATGGAGGAAAATTTTCACTATTTCTTACGGTTTTTGCAGTTTACTCAAAATTGAAAGATGTACGGCCTAAACTAATTTTAAATTGGGATTCAGCGGGTCAAAAACATGCCCCTAGATAGGTAGCGTCCGGTGTACAGAAAACTTTATTTTTCATACATGGGCCAGTGCACCAGTGCACAAAAAAGTTTTTGTACAGTGGACGCAACCTATCTACAGGCAGAGTTGGGTCGTATTCGAATAGTCAGTATTCTGAATAGTATTCAGAATACATTTTGCTGGTTTGGGTTTCGGTATTTGGCAGAATACTTTTTGGTTAGTATTCGGGATTCTGTATTGGAATACCTTTGAAGTATTCGACGAATACCGGAATGTTTAAGCAGTATGCGCATATCTAAATTGTCACGTAGGAATACCAAAAGGGAATACTTGTTTTTCCAAGTATTTACATATTCGGTATTCGAATACTTTCTTTTCCGGTATTCGAATACCGATTTTTAGTATTCGACCCAACTCTGTCTACAGGCATGTTTTCGACCCGCTGAATCCGAATTTTAAATCAGTTTAAGCCGTACACCTTCAAATTTTAAACAAATTTCATAAAACGGTAGGAAATACAGAATATTTGCACCACTTTTTACGTTTTTTTTGCAATTTACTCAAAATTGGGACCCGTACGACCTAAACTGACTGACTTGAAATTTGGATTCAGAATTCAGAGGGTCGAAAAACATACACGTAGCGTCTCCTGCACATCAAAAACTTTTTTGTGTGCCGGTGTAATTATTGTTATTATTTCTTCAATTTATGGCTTTCTTATTAGTTCTTCAACTGATTCAAAGTAGGGCTGTTAAAACCGGTTAACCGAATATTAAAAAACTGGTATTAAAAACCGGTTTTTAAAATTTTAAAATGTTTTGCTCATTGAATATTAGAATTAACGAAGTAATAACCTGTTATTTAAAATAAATAAATATTACAAAAAAATCTTGAAAATATAAAAATTTTAAAACTGTGACAAAACAGTTGATTTACCCATAGCAAACATCTGACAACCCCATTGAAACACTACTTTTGTTTTGATTTAATAAATGTAGTTTAGTATGAGGTTGATAAATTATACTTAAGTATACGAATTTGATTTAATATTTACTAAAAAATCGCAGCTCCTGTGTTTGGTTAAGATTAATAACTTTAATCACATGATCCAGAGACTTCTTGTAGTGAGTAAAATGTTATGGTTAGGGATCCCTAGGACCATTTTTACCATTCTAACCATTACTAACAAGCTAATTTTTTGTGAGTAGCGTCATTTTTACGAGACGCCCAACTTTTTCCTTGAAACAATTTTCGTTGGTGGTAGCATATAGGAATAGCAGGGAAAAATATGTTGTTTTGATAAATATCAAAATCAAAACCAGGATGATGTACCACGCAATTTGTAGGACAATTGCTGCTGTCCAACGGAAAAACACCGTATGTGAATAAGCTTATAATATACACATACGTTGTTTTTCCGTTGGACGGCAGAATGTGGGTGTTAAATTATATAAAGATTATTTAATTAACAGAAAAACATCAGCTGGTTAGTATTTATTTTTCATGACATCGTTAATAATACATGTTGGTGGTAAGGAACTCTTTGGTAAAACCTTACATTTTGTAGGGCAAATGTTTTTTCGGTTTATTTAGATAATTATCTTAAAAATGAACAGAAAATCCCTGTTAGTAATAAATTTTTATATTCGTCAAACCAACATATTTAATCCCTGCTACCCTGTAACCTACCACCAACAAAAATTGTTATAAGGAAAAAAGTTGGGCATCTCGTCAATATGAAGCTACTCACAAAAAATTAGCTTGTTAGTAATAAATGGTAAAAAACTATCAAAAGTTTCGTTTAAGGTAACCTATTTTTTAATATGTTCTTTTGTTATTTTAGTTTCTGCTTTATATTGATAAATGCATTTTAATTATGTATGTATTAAGTATTTTATTTTAATCTTAGTATTTTATTGTTATTGTTAATTTTTTGATCTCTTTTGTAGAAAGATTTTTATATTGTAATATATTATGTTACCAACAATACTAGTCAAATGAAAGCTACACTAGTATTTTTTATTCCATCGGATTTGTTGATTTTAAAATTAAAAAATTTGACTGTTTGCAAATAAATTTAATAAAAATTATTGAAAATTAATAGTAATAATGAATTTGGATGACTAAGAAATTGAAAAGGGGTTAATACTGTTTTTAATATTATTTCTACAAAAAGTAAGTACATTCAAATTTCTAAAACTAAATAATAAATGCATAGTTATGAAGGGGATAATTGTCTCTTAAAAAAGCTAAGATTTATTAGTTGTAATATAGATAGTGACCGTGCTGCAAAAATTCAAATTAATAAGTTTAAATAAATAAAACATGTAAAAATAGTATTTCTGTAAAATTTTTATATGGTCATGGAAAAAAAGTACAGTATGTAACACATGCATAAAGTTTCTTTTTTACTCATGGGACTGCCGCACTCGCCTAAGGGCTCGTGTAGTTAACGTTCCCATTTGTAAAAGAAGTATCACTTTATGCAATTGTTACCTAAATTAGTATTTTAATACTGCAAATGCTACTAAATATATATATATATATATATATATATATATATATATATATATATATATATATATATATATATATATATATATATATATAATAGGTTATTTCCAATCCTAATATAGTATTGGTGTCAAAGTAACCCTAAATACACCTTGTGTAAAAATATGGGAACAAAAAATAATCCAAATTTTTTGGGTGATTTTTTCACTAGGCTGTATTTTACAGTGGAAAAATGGACGTACAGGGTAATTTATTTTCTCGATTGTTATCTCGAAAACCGTAAGGAAAATTGGAAATCTAATATATGACTCTCGATTTTTTTATTTTAAATATAACTGTAGATGAAACAGTTCATTGCTAGTGTGATCTATTGGAGAGCTACAGCGTGATTTTCAGATTTTGCCGATTTTTCAACTTTCTTTAACTCGTTTGCTATTAAAACTATAAAAAAACTACTTTAGATACATCAATTGTGTAGTTTCCGTTTTTTTCCCTAAAATATTTTGGTGTAATTTGTTGTTTTTAAATTTTGCAGTTTTAAAAAAATTACCCAATAATGTTTTTTATAATGAATTAACCTGTATATTTACATATATATTTATCAAGCTCTCTTTTACTAAAAATTATCTTTTTCCATAATTTATGCTTTTATTCATGAAATAGTGGAAGATCCGGCTATATCATAACACCTCAGACATAACAAAATGAGACTTGCTATAAATAGGTAAATGGTATACGAAAAGGAGAGTTTACGCATATTTTTCATTTCAGTTACTTTCGGTTTAACTGAAAAAGGATTTAATGTTAAATTTTTAAATGAAACACCCTGTACATTTTGTTATATTTTGAATTCCTGAGACAAATTTAACTATTAAAAGGTGAGATTTTTAAAAAAGTTTTAAGCCTATTTGATTTTTTTAGAGCTATTTTTAATATTGCATCTAGATGGCTATAATTGGACGCAAATTAATCTAGTGCCTCTACATAATGTTAGAAAAATACAATCGCAAAGTTTTGGTACCTAATATGAAAGATAGGAATAAAACAATTTAGCGAATTGACATTTCTGTGTTTAAATATAAATGGAAATCATTTTTAGACAAGCACTTTTCGAATAAAGGATTTTTTGACAAATATAACGATACCAATTTATTTGCGATTGTAATAAAAATAAAGTCATAAATAAAGGATCGTAACCATCTAGATTAAATAATAAGTGGCTCTCAAAAAAACAAGTTGGCGTCGTAAAAACCTTTAAAATTCACAAATTACTTTTTACAATTGCCTCAGCACTCCAAAAATGGTAAAATATACATCCTCCGTTAAAAAAATTAAAAATTGTTAGTTTTGATTAAATCGGAAGTAACGAAAAAGTAAGAAAGATGCGAAAACTCTCCTCTTTTCATACCATTTTCATCCATTTTCTTACACCAAGTATAAATAAAATTCTTCAAAACAAAGTCAAGGTCTCAAAATAGTCAATTTTAATTAAACGGTTACATGCTCTCGCCGTCGCCGGTATCATTAGACCTGATTATTTAAAACAAACAGTTACATTGACAAACATTAAAATCTCAATGTAACTGTTTGTTTCTCAATGAGTCAAGGCTGATGATGACGTTGACGGCGAAACATGTAACCGTTTAATGACAACTTTGAGACCTTAACTTTGTCTTTATTTATATTTATGTCAAGTCTTATGGACAGATTCTTAAGTACCTATATCAAGTATCATTTTGATAAAGTGTATTCAAAACAATTTTCGATGCACGTCATACCCCTTATTTAGTGACGTAAAATGGCGACATGGTTTGCCAGCTTGTGATAATAATACAAAAATATTAGGTTGTAATGTTTTTTAAATAAATAATGCAAAGTAATCAAAATAGCATTTGGCTAACAATTTGCAAAAAAATTGTTTAAAACAAGTTAGTACTTGTTTTCTTTTTTTATTTATTTATTTAGTGATGAAAAATGCAATAAATGCTAATATTGTGCAGTAACAATGTGACATAATAAAATTAGTAGATGCAAATAAACCGGTTTGGAAAATTTTACATACATTAAAAATGTGTGATTATATTTGATAACAAATAGGTTTATTATTGCGTTTAATATAAAAAGGTTATTCTAACTACAAAAAAAGTAATATAAATAATTTAAAAAATTAATCGAATCCTTTGCAAAGTTAAATACGACCTTCTTGTTTTTAAAATCAGTTAATGCTGATCAAAATGACAGAAAAATAATAATGTCGTTCCAAACACCTCGTATAACAACACGTGTCTTTATTAACAATGAAACGTAACTATGGTTACAACTACATACGACAAAATATTTTATTGTCAAGAGCGGTATTCTTTCGAAAAATTATCAGTGATCAGTAGGGAAAGATAGGGAGTTTCACGCCCACCGTCCACCGGTGGAGCTTATTATCTCAAAATCTCTGACGTCATTGAATATTTAGGAATCTTGCGCAACGCGTTATTTAGGGCGCGTCCTACTATCTGTCAAACCATAAATGTCATCTGTCAAATGTCACCTGCTTCATATGTCAAAAACCACGTGACTTACAAAATGGCCGCGTGCGTAAGGTACTTGCCATAAATTGATTTGCGCAAACGCGAAAATTCTAAGTCATACCGTTCGGGCGCTATCGACTAAAATCGTAATTTAACCCTGATGACTCATCATGGGAGAGCGGTTTAAATTTTTTAAATATAGTATTACGTCATACCTATGCGAATAGCGAAAACCGTACGCCGCCATCTTTAGCCATAAAGGCAGTACAATTATTTAAAAATAGGTGAGAGATATCAACCAGCGATTAGAACGGTAACCCCATAGCAAAATCAATCATAGCGGCCTTATTAGTAGACTTAGAAGAATGAAACTTGGCAAAAGGATAGTCGACGACGTTTCGCCAATGATTTCAAGGTCAAACTTGTCAAACGTCAAACCTGTCATTTAAAATTTAGGAATCTTATGCAACGCATTCTTTAAGACGTAACAGAGACAAATATAACCTCACTTATCGAACGACGCACGTGTGTTAAACCTAACGCGCAAGCCCCTCGGCTTAAGCCCAACGCGCCGCTCGTCGGGCCTAAGAACAGGGTAAGGACGCGTGGCGGGTCCATCTGTCATTCGAAAATTTAGTAATCTTACGTATCACCATCTCATATAATTTAAACTAAAATATTTTAAGGTTAAATAATAGAACACATTGTATATTTAAAATTTATTTAAGCCACATTGTACATTGACTTTTAGCAATTTTATACACAAGATTAGTTAATAATATACTACAAGATACAGCAATAAAAATAATTAAACTATAATAATAATAATTTTCATCTGATGGTCTGACGGCTGGAACTTCTGCAGTGGTTACGTCGGCACATGGCTCAGCATCACTTATCAATGTTTTCCATTCCGTTTCACCAAAAGTATGATCACTATAGTGAAATTTAACCTTGTATCGGAGATATTTTTGGACTGATGCTGGCACAAGTGTCTTAAAAACGCCTACATGATTCTATCTATTGCTTCATATTGTAGTGTAAGCCATGAATTATTTGAAGGAAAATCTTTGGCTTCTAACATTATCGAAGCGGCTGGAGCATTATAAGGCGCATAAATGTAAAAAACATTTTGCACTAAAGCTACTAATACGACGTATGACGAACTTAACAGAGCCATGGCTGAAGCTTGAATGAGCTAAACTGCTGCTGCATAAAGGTTATAATATCTTCATAGCTGACTGTATGAGAAATAAACAAATCATACCAACTATAAAAAATTAATTAGCGCTTGTTTATAATTTGAATTATTAGGCTTAACTGCAACAACCTTTCGCTCCTGTTCAAAATTTCGGCAGGTCCATAAAATCCGAGCTAGCTTACAGGATGAATTTTCTTTATAGTGGTCTGCAAGCGGATCATCACCTTCTTTCCAATTATATAATTCTACGTGGCAAATTACGCATTTTACTACGTCAGACTGCCCTGTATAATAAAACCCAGCGGATGCTAAATCTTTTGGATTAACTGGTGTAGACCAATTTTCAAAGGATAGTAATCTATGCTCGTAATCAAAACGAGTATTTTTAGAATACATGTTTTGTAGCGGATAACAACCATCATCGAGACACATGTTTCTAGCTTGAGGGTTCTAACTAAAGTGAGAAATAAAACAAGAAAAATCTTTATTTATTCATTTATTAAGGCAGCAATTTTTGAAAGTCTTCGCAGACTTTATTAGGATACAAGTATATAAATTCAATTAAATAATATTCACGGTCATCTAAATTTAGCTTACAAGGAGTATAAATTTCATTAAGAATATTCGTATCATTATAGTCAACATATGATGCTACATCTGATAAAACATCATCATAAAACGATCTAAAATCTAGATTATTTAACAATAATATTCTATAATCAATAAGATCTTTAACATTCAATAAATGCATTAATATCTAAAACACTAAAACATACAGCAACATCAGTTTCTTTACTTTTAAGTCCAATGGTTCGCTCTTTCAACAAGGATGCCGTCCAAATGGTAAAGTTTTCAGATAGAAAGTTTTCTACTACGTCACATTCATCACGAGTAACCAGTTTAGTAGCAGTAGTTAGGAATTCACACCAATCATCATACTCTGCTTTTTCTAGGTAAAATTTATTCTAAAATTTGTTGCTGCTTACGAAATTGTTTGTCAAGGTGTAAAGAGTCAGCAACAAATTATAAACCGAAAGTTAAGATAAGATTAGAAATCGGTTAACTCACGAAAAACCGCTCACGCCAGCTTTACACTCGATTTTTCTAGGTAAAGAGTTATTCTGAAAACTTGTGTTGCTGCTCACGAAATTGTTTGTCAAGTGTGTAAAGAGTCAGCAACAAATTATAAACCGAAAGTCAAGATAGATTAGAAATCGTATTAACTCACAAAAACCGCTCACGCCAGCTTTACACTCGATTTTCTATGTAAAAGTGGATCTAAAAATTTGTTGCTGCTTACGAACTTGTTTGTCAAGGTGTAAATGAGTTAGCAACAAATCAATAAACCGGAAATCAAGAAAAGAGTAGAAATCGGTTAACTCACAAAATACCGCTTACGCCAGCTTTACATCTCGATTTTTCTAGGTAAAAGTTAATCTAAAAATTTGGTGCTGCTCGACGAAATTGTTTGTCAGGGTGTAAAAAGTCAGCAACAAAATTATAAACCGAAAATCAAGATAGATTAGAAATTCGGTTAACTCACAAAAACCGCTCACGTCAGCTTTACACTCGATTTTTCTAGGTAAAAGTTATTCTAAAAATTTGTTGCTGCTCACAGAAATTGTTTGTCAAGGTGTAAAGAGTCAGCAACAAATTATAAACCGAAAGTAAAGAAAGATTAGAAATCGGTTAACTCATAAAAACCGCTCACGCCAGCTTTACACTCGATTTTTCTAGGTAAAAGTTATTCTAAAAATTTGTTGCTGCTCACGAAATTGTTTGTCAAGGTGTAAAGAGTCAGCAACAAACAATAAACCGAAAATCAAGAAAGATTAGAAACTCGGTTAATTCTCAAAAAACGCTTACGCCAGCTTTACACTCGATTTTTCTAGGTAAAAGTTAATCTAAAAATTTGTTGCTGCTCAAGAAATTGTTTGTCAAGGTGTAAAGAGTCAGCAACAAATTATAAACCGAAAGTAAAGAAAGATTAGAAAGCGTTTAACTCATAAACACCGCTCACGCCAGCTTTACACTCGATTTTTCTAGGTAAAGTTTATTCTAAAAATTTGTTGCTGCTTACGAAATTGTTTGTCAAGGTGTTAAGAGTCAGCAACAAATTATAAACCAAAAGTAAAGAAAGATTAGAAACTCGGTTAATTCTCAAAAACCGTTCACGCCAGCTTTACGCTCGATTTTTCTAGGTAAAAGTTATTCTAAAAATTTGTTGCTGCTCACGAAATTGTTTGTCAAGGTGTAAAGAGTCAGCAACAAATTATAAACCGAAAGTAAAGAAAGATTAGAAAGCGTTTAACTCATAAAAACCGCTCACGCCAGCTTTACACTCGATTTTTTCTAGTTAAAAGTTATTCTAAAAATTGGTTGCTGCTTACGAAATTGTTTCTCAGGGTGTAAAGAGTCAGCAACAACGAATAAACCGAAAGCAATGATATATTTTTTTTTAATAAATAAAATAGATCGTTGCCGAAAGTCAAGAAAGATTAGAAATCGGTTAACTCACAAAAACCGCTCACGCCAGCTTTACACTCGATTTTTCTAGGTAAAAGTTATTCTAAAAATTTCTTGCTGCTCACGAAATTGTTTGTCAAGGTGTAAAGAGTCAGCAACAAACAATAAGCCGATAAAAAAGAAAGATAAGAAATCGGTTATCTCACAAAACGCTTACGCCAGCTTTACACTCGATTATTCTAGGTAAAAGTTAATCTAAAAATTTGTTGCTGCTTACGAAATTGTTTGTCAAGGTGTAAAGTGTCAGCAAAAAATTATAAATCGAAAGTCAAGAAAGATTAGAAATCGGTTAACTCACAAACACCGCTCACGTCAGCTTTACACTCGATTTTTCTAGAAAGAAGTTATTCTAAAAATTTGTTGCTGCATCACGAAATTGTTTTTCAGGGTGTAAATTTATTTATTGTAATACGGCACTTGTAAATCTCTACTAGATTAAGAGATTGTTGAGTCCAGTGGCGTCTCAGTGGGCACTACAGCCACTATTGCGAAGAAACAATACGCCACTGACTTTTAACAAAGTTTTTATATTTTTTTCCCAATAAAGCATTTAAAAATGCAACTTTTTATACTTTTAAATTTTTTTCGCATCTAGCTTTGTTTTTGAGAACAAAAAGTAACTTCAATTTCTTCGAAAAGGTACTTATAGGCAACATGGTAAAAACAAAACGAAAACATAAAATAAACAATAATTTGCCTTAAAATTAATGAGCAGTCATAAATTTTATCGGAAATCGTCATTTTCCTTATTTACTAAGGTCAAAATTGTTTATTTTTAAATTTAATATTTTATTTTATGCTCTTTATGAATACTATTGAGTATCACCTAATTGGGCTTCAATTTTTTTTCGAAAGCAAAACGAGAATGAGAGAGTACACGAAACTAAAAAGTTGCATTTTTAATTTTTTATTGGGATAAAAAGTTAAAATTTTTATATTAGTCAGTGGCGTACCTTTTTCTCAATAATATTGGCTGTGGTGCCCACTGAGACGCCACTAGACCCATTATTGTTAATCTAGGCTTTACAACCGCCTTATTACATTAATACGTAACCTAATTTAATCTAAATCGGTTAGAGGCTTTTAAAATATTTAAAATTACTTACTTTTTTTTACTTTAAGCCCTGTATCTTAGAAATAAAGGAAGTCCGGACATAAATATGTTTATGGAAACATTTTTTTATAAAAGAGAATAATAAATCAACCCCTAAGTTTTGTACTGGGCTAAAATTGGACCAGGTTATAATTTTACTTTATTTTACTTTTGCTGGTTAATAAAAACTGTTTATCATGACTATACCAAAAGGCATTATCTTTTACGAACAGAAATGTCAACGATCTACAGGTTGGCGCCTTTTCGTTGACATAGCAGGGTATAAGCGCAAACTATAAAATATAACAGAAATCAAATGATTGCCAATATCGATTTTGATTTTTAAAGAGAAAAGTTTTAGGGATTTTTAAGTAGAAAGCGTACCCATATTTTTTCCGTTGACTTTTATTTTAAAGTTACCTATAACACAAAGTTGTTTCTTTTATTGAAAATGACATTTTTAGATAAAACACTCTGTATATTGTATTATCATCAGAAACACATTTTAAAAGCCTTTATGAATTTACCATATTTAAAATATATTCTCCAACAGTTTCGAAAATATGTGCTTTCAATTCTTTACAATTTTTTCCAATTGCTGTTATTTTTTATTTTTGTTGTTCAATTAACTCTTTTGTTACCAACAACTATAGCATGAAAAATTTTAAGTCTAACAAATTATTCTACAAATATTGTAGTGCGTATATCTTCTATTATTTAGATTCAGATGGTCATATTTCTAAAAGTATAACAGATAAATATATCAAATGTGGTATTTTGTTAAACCTTTTTAAAAAATGTGAAACAGTATTCTAATATACAGGGTGTTTTCTTAAAAAAATCCTAATTATGTATATTTCCGAGTCTATGAAAAAACAGATAAATCAAATGTGGTATTACTTAAAGCTTTTAAAGAGACCATTTAACTGATAATAAAATATACAGGGTGTTCCATTAAAAACAACTTTGTGTTATAACTTTAAAATAAAAGTCAATAGAAAAAAAAGGTAAGCCGCTAAATTTTACTTAATAATTGCTAAAACTTTTCTATTTTCATTTTTTTCTATCTCTAATATCAAGCGAGTTACAATTGCCTTGTGTAATTGACAAAATTTAAAAACACTTTGTATCTCCAAAACAAATCAAGTTACCCATAATTTACTTTTACAATGGAATTTGTTTCAAAAATCCAAATAAAGATTTTGCAATCAGATTTTTCTATCTCTTTTAGTTTTCGCTAGACCCTGCAAGGTCAACGAAAAAAGCAACCATATACTTAAGGTCAATTACGTATAGTCGTTAAGGATTTATTTGTTTTTATCTTTTTAAGTAAGTAAAACAATCTAACTATTGTTTTGTATTTTTGCGTGAATGCTTATTTTATAACTTAAACTTAACTAATCACAAGACTGGTGGAGGAGAACACCAGGACAGCGTCAGGCGAAAGTGTTCATCAAGGCTTACTCGCCAGAATTTACAAAAGACCTTCTGAATTATAACCGGAAGGCAGTAAGAATAATAGTGGGTCAACTGACAGGTCATTGCAGACTGAATAAACACCTGGAAACTATGGGCCTGGCAGAAGAAAACCTATGTAGGTTCTGCCAGGAGGAGGAAGAAACCGCAGAACACGTATGGTGCTACTGCGAAGCCCTTTGTCGTCTGCGGTTTGCAAGGCTGGGTGAAGAAAACCTAAAGCGGCAAGATATACCAAGGGGCCAGTTTCAAGCTTGTGGAGTCTGATTAAACAGACCGGCTTGGATAGCGTGCTCTAACCTATGGACGGAGGACACACAATAAACCTGAGCAGGTTGCAGTGTTAGAGGATATGCAATCCACCTCCTAATCTAATCTAATCTAACTTAAAAATACTCATAAAAATTAAATGTAATCAACGATTAGGCAAAAACTACAATAAAGGTTTTTTTGTTAATCATAAACAGTAGCAATTAAACAAATTTACTTAAGTGGAATATCGTTGCTTTTTACATTTTTATTTTATTTGTTTTACCAGATTATCTTAAGATAATCTATGCTATGTTTAATTGTTCTTCTTTTCTTGTTAATTGTTTAAAACTAGATTTAGCGTTAATATCTCAATTTATTAAATATTATGGTCCTACGCCTTATAGCGAAGGGTTATTTTAAAAAAATATATGACTAATAGTGAATTTACGGAGTCGACCTAGTGCGCACTAAGCTCGAACTGTGATAGTGCAGTGCAAATTTTCATATTCACGCAAAAGAGTTCTATTGTCGAGCAATAAATGTGCGTGTTCAATAAAGCCCGCACTCTGAGCAATCAATTTCCGTATTCACGGTGCTGATATTACACTCGGGGGATTAGGGATTTTGGAACCCTTGATTTTGGCGGTGTCGCCGAAGGAAACTAAACGTTCTAACCTAACAATTATAAAATTGTTTTTCATTTTGTGTGCTAGACGATTTTTATGTGACATGATTAATATCTATTTGAAAGAAAAACCATGGGTAGTGAATTAGGAGACTGCAAATGAAAATTAAAATAAAAAATTATAAAAGAGACGGAAAGTTCTTTTTGGAGTTTAAATTGTCTAACAGATCGTAGAGATTAAGTTAAGCTTGACGTCCTATTCACGACATACTTCTTTAACCGGGCCCGGAGACAATGCGCGTTTTCTCATTTCGCTATTGCTCATACAAAAAGCAACCTGGCACCGAGTTGATTCGAATTTTAATTGAACTGGTGCAGAGCGAAATTATAATTGCTCGCTCTAAGTCAGTGGCGCCTTTACCAAAAGGCTGAGTAGGCTGAAGCCTATGGCGGCATTTTTAGGGGGCGGCAGATATGTGTTATGAAAATTTTGGCGAATTTCGAATTCAATTTTATACCTAAATAAATACATATAATAAAAGAAATGAAAGTGAGGAACTTTTTTTTTTTTTTTGCCCTTCAAAAATATTTCTGAAGGAACAAAGAAGAACAAAGGGGCGGCAAAAATAAATAGCCTATGGGCGGCAAACATGTAAGTGCGCCTCTGCTCTAAGTGCTTGTTTAATGAATTTACTATTCGGGAAAATTTAAAGGAATAAATTCCAATCTATCTACACCAAAAATTTGCTACCTATTGCTGCGTCCAGACTTGCAACAATTAGCCGCGCCGAATAGCGCGCCACATAGCCCCACAGCGCGGACGTGGACGTGGAAGAAATTTACGTCGTTTCAAGGGCTTGGCTAATGATTGCAGGGTGATTCAGAGCTTGTCGGTTTTTGCATCAAAGGAGCGCGGTAATGGGTTGGTCTGTTTGGACCGATGGTTGGCGAATTGTTGCAAGTCTGGACGCGGCTTTAGGTGTACATGGCTAAGGGTCTATTAGGAAACACTTTGTACATTATATCGGTAAAATGTATTAATCTATTTAATAGGTATTTAATGGGAGTGTATAAAACAATTATAACCAGTTTCTTTTTACTGATTCAGTAACAATTAATACTATTTTGTCTTTTTGAAATTGATTCATTTTCTTAATCATCTCATGCAAATGTTCAAATGGTTTAAATTCTTCAACGGCAGGGTCAAAACTGGAATTTTTTCGCCAAAAATGATTGTGGAAAAAAAAGTGCATGGGCTACTTCTGACTCAGCAGCTGATTTTTGTACTTCGTCAAGAAATTCTTCATAGGTTAATTCCAAATTTACGTCAATTTTGTTAAGAATAGATATAAATTCTTCATAATAATACCTGCAAAAGTAAACACAATTATTTTATTTATATATATTAAATTAATATTGATTATCAAGATTTAAGTTTAAAAACATGTCATTTGCATATTTTTTGTACTTTTACATAGTTATACCAAGGTCTTCTATCGAACGACCAGCCAAGGTATATATATATAGTATTTGACCTAAGAGGGTACCAAAGTTGGCGTGACTCTACTATTTTGTTACCAAAAATTCTTGGTTAGGTTTAAACAACCAAAGTAGAATACCAAAAGGGGCCATAATCGTCTTTATAATTTAGAAAGGCAGACTTCTAACCGCCGCCGCGCCGACGCAAACGCCAGAGTCATTCATATTACCAGCAACGCTACTCGTTACTCCCCAAGGCAAAAGCAAAATATAATAAGTAAAACGGTCTGGTGCTTACCTCGACGATTAGCAGTCTGCCGCGGTGCTCGGCAACATACCTTTAATGGTATTATCTACACAATAGGCAACCACATGTTGCTTGTTTGATGTTAAAGATTATATACTTACTAATGTCATTTGAAAATGATTTTAAATTAAATTACGTTTAAAAAGTCGCCATCAAAAAATTAGGTGAGCATGTAAGGATCAAGCACCGCAGATAAATTTCTCACCCATGGTTTAATGTATAACTGTTTGACGACCTGCTTCAAATGCATTTTGTTTTTATAGACAAAGTAGGCAATAAAACAACTTAAAAATATAGCGTTGAGAGATATTAGCAACCAGAACATCATTAAAAAAAAAACAAATTGTTAATCGATGTAGTAGAATTCTGTTACGAAGTTGCTAAAACCCTAAACTTTGAGTTTTAAATATACATATAGAAATTTCTAACTTAACCGTTATGTTACTATTTCCTATCTTAAGCTGCGTACAGACGAGTGTAATGCAACGTGCAACGCAACATGCAACGTAACATGCAGTGCAACAAAGGGTCTTAATGTCGTTGCTGTCCGCATTTGAAAGGGACTTGAAAATCAATGAGGTTGAAGTGCAAGACCTTTTTTGTTTAAACCTATTTATTATTTGGTAAAAGAAAACTGGAAAACCAAAAAATGTCGTCGCTGGTGGAAAATTCACCTAATTGATAAAACAAACGGTTTTACAAAATTGACTTATCTTTGAAGCATTCAATTATTTAAATTATTTTTTCCTACACCTGTATGAATCGCGAATGTTCCAGCGCGCATTACGCGCAACTTTCCAAACGTGCGAATCTTGTTTTGTTGCATGTTACATTGCAGGTTGCATTACAGCCGTCTGTACGCAGCTCTAAGTTTAACAAAAACTAATAAGCTAAAGTGATTTTTTAAGTTAAGTAAAGGTGTAACCTAGAATGCATCTACTACTCTACGATTTAGTGAACTTACCTAAGTAGTTCATCCATTGAATCTTTAGCGATGTCATTTCTCACACTAGACAACAAATAAAAACTAAGTCCTTAGCAAACGATCCGTAAGAAAGCATCTGAAAATCGACTATTTTGACTAAAGGTTCCCTTTCTTCTTCTTTATCCCTATGATTAACCATTACATTATTTACCCAAAAGTCATTATGTACAATAGTATTCCAGGGTTCCTTGGTGAATTTATGAAATAATTGTGGACCTTTTGGTCTATCCATAAGTGGTTTTATATGAGAAATATAAGAATCTAATTCTGGAAGGTTCATTATTGCTTCGAATAAAGCTTCCTCAGGAGATTTTAACCCTGGAGGTGGTTCAAATGGATTCTTTTTGAACCATCGGGATTAGTGGGTAGATTGGGTTTGCATTTTGCAAGGAAATTTTCAATTATTTTAAATAATTCTGGATTTTTTATTTTAATCGCAATGGGAAATGCGTGAAAAAGTGCAAGTTTTTTTAGAATAGCTTTAGATGTAATAAGGTCGGATCCTGTGTATCTGTCGTCATTTTGATATCCTAAAAATGAATTGGAAATAAACATACTTTTATAGTAAAAGTGTTATAATGGTCCGGGAGGTAGCAACGTCGGGAAAACAAGAATTTTAGGTTGGCCGATTTTTTGATATGTTATTCTTCCTCCTCTTTTAAGTATACCTTTGACGGTCTGTCTGGCGCTAGCGGTTTCGTTGTCGCCCACCTTGGCATTAAGAGGTATCACCTTGACATTTGGAGTTGTCACTGATATGCAAAAAATGCAGACCTTGGTCATAAATTATCGTTCCACGTTTCATCAAAATATACCAAACTGTTCATAAATTAGAAGGAGGATGACTGAATAATTAGCGATGATAAAAGTATCTGGCCAAAAATATATATATTGGGTAAATCTATCTAAAGACAAGAATTTAAAAATAAGATATCCTAAAATGTTTTCAAAATCTTGAATTATCACATGTACAGGTAGGATGCAAACTAATAAATGCAACCGCTACCGCCAGCCAGACAGCCCAGAGTCTATCCGAAAGAGGAAGAAGAACAACATATCAAAATAACAAAAAACTAATAAATTCTTTCTCGAAAACGTTGCTACCTAAACCAGATAAGTTGTAAGTTTTTTTGTATAATAATATAATCAACATTATAAAATTATACCGGGTGTCAAGTTACAAATTTACAACCCTCCTGACTTTTCCCGTTTTTATTGTACAAAATAATTTAAAAAAATCAGTTTGTTGGGTTAATGTTTGGAGTTTCCAAATCTGTTTAGTATATCTTATGATATACAGAGTACGACAAGAAGTAAACTAAACACCCGTATATTATGTCACCAATAAAAAGATCATTTAAAGAGCTTAAAAATATACTACATTTGATTATATAATCAATATGATATAACTAATATACCTTATATAATCAATATGATATAACTAATACTACATTTGATTTATCTATCTTTATTAGATTTGGAAATATGACCATCTAAAGGTGTAAATTTATATTTAAATTAGGTGTATTAGGACAATATTTACCTATTAGAATTTTTTTGGCTAAAACATCACATTTTGGCGCCGAATCATGTGGAAAAAAATAGTGTTTTTGTTTTTACCAGGTAAGACTGAAGGGTTGGTTAAAATTTTTCTTTTTACTTTTGAGAATATTTTAAAGTAAAAGCTATGTATGAGTAAGAGATTGGCTCTTTTGTTTTTATAAAAAAGAAAAAAAATTAAAAATTGGAAAACAAAACCTCTTCAGCATTACTTCGTAAGTAATGTAAAGAAATATTGGTAAAAAATTCAAAAGAATTGGTGCAGTAGTTTTAAAGTTATGATGAGCACCGACTTTATGTGACCTATAGTCCTTAGGCCAGTAATGAAATTGACTTAATGATAATAACACTTTTAAAACCTTTTGGCGGTTTCTTTTGACGGGTCTACCACGAATATAAATACCGCCATATATGGAAGCGGCGCTTTAACCCAGTCTGTCAATGGTAAATGTTTCGGGTGTCGGGCTTGGCAAACGCGTCACTTTACCACAATGTTTTACATGCAATTTTTAAACATTGTGTTAAAAATCGTAAAGGTTACAGTTACCAAACCCGCCCAATTCGATACCCAAAACATGTCCATGGGTCTTATGGTTTCGTGACTGTAACACTTACGATTTTTAGCACAATGTTAACAAAATTCATGTAAAATATTATGGTAAACTTGTCTGACAAAAAAAGTGACGCGCTTGCCCAGTCCGTCATCTCAAACATTTCACATTGACAGGCTGGGTTAAAGCGCCACTTCCATATATGGCGGTATGAATATTCGTGGTAGACTCGTCAAAAGAAACCACCCCAAAAGGTTTTAAAAGTGTTATATCATGAAGTAAATTTCATTACTAGCCCAGGGACTATTGTAGAAAAAAGCGCTTTAAAGTTCTGAGCACTAAAAATTTAGAATAAAACGTTTATAAGGGAGCGTCCATAAATTACGTTAGGCGTTTTTTTGGTTTTTGGCCCCTGTTTCCCCTGATGTAATTTGCTTCAAACCCTCGCCCTTCACCTCCCAATTGCACGTAAGATTTATGGAAATGTAAAATGCACCATTTCTCGAACCGAAAAAAATATTTTTTTGTCAAAATTATTTTAAAAAGCAAAAAAGAAGCCCTCGACTCAAAAAGTGATACTGCATTACAGGATACATTTTCCCTGGAGAGACTTACTCAAATCTCGTTAACTTCTTTCTGATTCTAGCGAAAGAAAAAATACGTGATATTTGCACAGACCGCTTCTTCCCGCGACGGTGAGATTTAAGTCGATCCCCTCCCCTAAATGCCTCATGTAATTTATGGACTAAGAGTCATGGATGAGGTGTGGGTACTTAAACCTTTGTATCTTCGTTAATTTTGCAACATAACAATATCTTAAATTTATACACAATATTTTTGAAATTCTGTTTATTTAAAAAATTGTCAAAAAAGTTTAAATACCATCAGTGGCGTAGCTACCAAGGGGCTAGACGGGCCAGTGTCCTGGAATCTCAATCCCAGGGGGCCCTCGGACTCCTGACTTACTAACCATAAATGAACATTTCTCCCACATTTTAAAATATGTATAAGCACAAAATAACTATGCGTTAGCTAGTAGCTTCTTTGGTGTAAGTAAACCAGATCAGTATTTTAATGTAACTAAGAATTTATATTTTGACTTGTATTGATAAAGTTTTAAATAGTTATTTTGTATTACTAAAGCTATGACCTAAATAACAAAACTTGTAAGAAAAAGAGTGGTAATAAAGCTTGCTTCTCAGCTTTATCACCCTGTATCTTAAAAGTAAAGCCATTTAGATGACACGTTATTTGTACTTTTCACACTTTAAAAGATTAGCATTTAATTCTGACACACCCTGTGTAGCTTAGACCTAGTAATAGAATTTTTCCAGGTATCTTAAAAGAGGTTGTTTAAATCATCTTTTTCTACTTGCAATGTACAATATGATAGGAATAGAAATTTTTATTTAAAAATTACGTTATTTCATAAAAAAAGGTTGAACCATTTTTTTGCACCTCTTAGTAGGGGAAAATGGCCTAAAATGACATACTTTGTAAATTTTTGCCTATATTTCAAAAAAATAATAATGCGATTTTGTATAACAAATTGTAAAGTGCCTTTATAACTTAGTCTTATTCATTACTTAAGCCAAGATTCACCTAATCCAGCATAGAAAAATTTTAACGCATGTTTTTATAATGTCTCAAATTATTTCAATTTAGGCATGGTGTCAGATAAAATAACGCCAATAGTTAAGGCTAAAATGGTAAATACCTTTAACAGACGATTTAAAGAATTTAATAAAGTTAAAACATATACATTAAATAAATTTAAAACTTATTTGTATGAAATCATTTTACATTTGTAATATGGTAGGGTATGTAAATAATCTTGACTGTTTTTTAATACAACAACAAAGTTCACGAAAAATATCTTCGTTTAAGGAAAGACTAAGGGCATTTAGCATGGGCTCACTTTGAACAACCTTGGCATGCAGATTTTGATTTATTTACCAAGCATCAAAAAAACAATTTTTGACGTTAACGAACACGTTAAAATAGTATGTCATTTTACACTTATTATATGTATGTCATTTTACCCGAAAACGACAATTTAGCAAACAAACTTAAATTTTGAGAGGATAAATATACCTATAGTCATCATGTTTATAAATAAACCTAGCCAAATTATTGTATTTCATTAAAAAAACTACCAAAATTAGTAACAAAACTATATAACTTCGCACTCTAAATTGATTAAAATTATTTTGCGGTGGATGTATCGAAATTTAAACTTGAACTGTGGTGCAAAAAAATCAGGGACATACACGTGTACGGTAATTTCGATACTAAATGCAGTGATCATATTACACGCTTCAACGCATTAAAGAGGTCGCTGCTAAGGCAGGAAATTCAAAAATATGAAGTGTGTCATTTTACCTGAGTATGCCATTTTAGGCCAGTTCCCCTATATTGTATAATATTGAAAAGTATTTAAATAAGCAAATGGCATGAAAATCTAATAATCTAAATACCTACTAATAATCCAAATACCTATTTAATTATTAAACTTTTAAAAATAATTTACCTTGCGGAATTAAATTCTCAAGAAGCAAAACGGAATCTTGATCAGCTTCATGTGCTGATGCATCTAAACTGAGTCGTGATCCAAAGAACTCAGGATAAAAATCCAACCCAAGTTCGTATTCCTCTGCAAATTTTTTTAGTAGCGGCACTATTTCAGTATACCAATTAATTTCATTTTTCATGGCATGACCATTAAAATTAAATTCTTGGTCCTTTTTTGATTTAGTGGAAGACGTTTAGCGACAGTGCTTATGATTTTGGTCTGATTATTTTCTCTACTTCGAGGTTAACACGAAGGACGAGACTAAGGTAATTTTCCCCTGGTGCTGTAAGGCGTGTCACTTCAACATTTTTCACTTGGCCGTCGAGTTTCACAATTTTTTCTATGTCTTTAATGGAATAGTCAATATTCGCCATTTTTAAGTTTTTTTTAGACGTAAAACTGCAAAATAATACTTTTATCTACTTATATACCTTTTATATGTGTCGTAATTACATTAAATAATGATAATATCAAATAGTACTCCCAATTAACTGCTTATCATGAATTTCAATGAGAAAGTATTCTAAGGAGCTTTATCATACAATAACTAATTCCTAACAATTTTTTTGTTTGACTTATAACAAAAATAATTAAACAATGTTAAATTATTAGTTAATTTTATTATTCTTTATATTTTTAGCGCCTTTTTAAATTTTACACAATTTACTCTGTCCAAGTAAAAAACATAAAATATACAGGGTGTAATTTAATTAATGACTTAAAATACAGGGTATGATTCCTTAGCTTATTTTAGGAAACATTTTTTATATAAACATATGTCCTAAACTTCTTAACTTGTAAGAGACAGAGTGATATATATTTTTTTAAATATTCTAACTATTCTTTATCCAATTTTGTTTAATTTGAAATTATTATTAATGACAATAAAGGGGTAATTTATCACTAACTTAATTACATTTAATAAGTCCAGTGGCGTCTCGAGAGGCAACTGAAGGAATATTTCCAACAAAAAAACGGTACGCCACTGAGGGTGTAAATGTGTGTAGAATTTTTGTGCTTTCTTTAAATTAGGCAAATAAAAATACTGCTTTTATGTTTTTGATTTTTTTTCGTATCCTGTTTAGTTTAAGAGAAAAAAATAATTGCATAGGTATTTATAGACCATAAAAGATGCATTGCAAGATCTTTTCTTTTCAAAATAGGGTTTTATAATTTTTAATTAGCAATTATGTAACAAAAATAAAAATACTAATTTAAATAAGGTTTATATCCAGTATTACATTTTTTTCTAAAATAAGTGTTTTCGAAATTTTTGGGTTTTTTGAAATTTTCAACACCCTGTATCTCAAAAGTTAAGACGTTTAGGACATATGTTCATATAAACTTTTCTTACTTAAATAAGCTAAGGAATCATACCCTGTATTTTAAGCAATCAATTAAATTACACCCTGTATATGAATTTAAGTATTTTATTAGTTACTATTTTATTAATTTTAATTTGAATAAATCCATAACTAATAATTTATTTTTATTATTTTTGCAATAAATTTTTGTCCCCATTTCCAACCAATTCTAAAATGGTATTTACCGATCGGTTATGTTGACGTTTAAACAATGTATTATTCGTCAAATTTGTCACCAATTATTACCGCGATTATAATTGGTTGAACGCCTAAAGTTGATGATAGAGAATTCAACACAATTTTCGATGCACGTCTTACCGCTTGAGTAACGTAATATGGCGACATGGTTGCCAGCTTGTGATAATAATACAAAACTATTGAGTTGCTATGTTTTTTTGATCAAAATGACAGAAAAAATAATAATAATTCCAACACCTCCTATAAAAACATGTGTCTTTGTTTTTATACCTTTTCTTAACAATGAAACGTAACTGTGGTTACAACTACAATTGTCAATGTAAAGACTACAAAAGTCGAAACTATAATACTACTCTCAGGTTTTCCATCGCCGCGCCGTTTTATAGTAAAGTAAAAAAATCTGGAGAATGTTTCTTAGTAGAGGCTGAAATAAAAGTGTTAGGTGGATAACTTGAGTGTTTTCGGAAACCTACGAAAGCGAGGATGTAATACGAATGTAAATTATTCAAATAAACTTTAAAAATAAATTAAAAAGCCCTAATTTTATAAAATTCATTAAGCTGAACACTTATTTTTAAAGTCCGTAACAATATTAATACACGAAAAGACGTTATTGCGACAGAATATTTGAGTAGAAAGTCGAACAAAGTAGGGCAACGTCGCAAGATAAAAAGCAATTCGACCAACCGGACGTTAATAAAATTTGAATTAAATGGTATTTTGGTGTTAATCAAAGAAAAAAATTCTGTTATTGTATGCGTTAAATAACGACGTTAATATGTGTTTAGTACACTAATGAAGAGGCCGAATTTTAATAATTTTTGCCGAAATTTTTATTCTGTTAAGTTTACGTAATTGAACGTCAGGTACAGCTGATTGATGACGTGCATCGGAAATTGTTTTAAATTCTTTATAACTTCATTTTGCTAAAAACGCTTCTATTAATCAGCTGCAATTTTGTTGCTCGCACACGATATAAACGACGCGTTTAGACAGCGATAGTTGATTGCCGTCTTTATTTTTATGACGCTTGTGGCATCATCATCTGGGTTTTAGTCTACATTACATATTAAAAAAATATATGCTTATTTTGTTTGCATACATATTTGGCCCCAGAGACGTCCGTCGCAAGGTATGTTCCTTGGACTTTTAAAATAAAAATGTAAATAATGTATTTTTAATATTGTCGGTAAGTCGGTTTTCAAATCTGTTTGCACATTCTTGGTTTCGATTTTGAAACAAATTCAGGGGTGGAAGTTTGTAAGACTAGATTTTTTTCGGAAATAAAAGTATTTTTGGATAAAAAAGAACAGAGATAAGTAGGAAAATCTGTTCCATTTAAACAAGGATATACACATACATAAAACAAGAGTCAGCATGACAAAAA